>JALLBB010000385.1:0-16314 GCA_036939735.1 Discostella stelligera | reverse complement strand
GAAGCTTGGACTTACACCTGAAAGTGTCAGCGTGCAAGAGGCCATAGTTACACGTAGCTGCCATATTATGCCTACATGTAGCCTACTATGGGCACTGCACAAACTACTCCTAAATTTTTCTTCATTTTTGTAGTGTTTTGTTAATTTAAGGATTGAGTCAACATTTTCAACAATCTCCTTATTTTGCATGTTGCATTCCTTTTTCATTGTGTTGTAGAATGATGTGTAGTTGCCAATCTGGAAGTTGAGTGGCTTGCCAGCATTATTGTAATTGTCAGCAGAAGATTTATTGAAGCTCTTCATGTCATAAAAATCATCCTCATTCAGTGTTGGTTTATTTACAAATGATTGTGCATAAAGTAGCTTCTTCCCTTGATCCTTTTCAATCAGGCAAATCATGGTAGCACTGCCAGAGTTTGTGTAAGTAATGGCCATAAGAAGATGAAAAGCAAAATTGATTTATAAACTCACTTCTGTTTTGAACATTCAGCACATTACCATATTTGCTGTAACTCAGGATTGTTCGTTGACTTCATTGTGAGTGATTGAGCAGTGTCATTGCACATTGCATGATTTGGAAAATAGTTGTGAACACCCATCAACAATCCCAGAAACATACCCTGAATTCATTGCAGCATACCTGCATATGCTGCAATCTTATTCTTCATGCTACCTTGGAAGACTTGAAGAATTCCCAGCCAGTTTCCCTCTTCCAGACCTGGTGTTGACACTGATTGGATCACTGATGAAGTTATTTTATATTTGTTGGAATCACTCTCCAAGTTGACCAACTTTGCTGGATCACAGAAGAAAGACTTAAGAGGTTTCTGTACTTTAATATCAATTTTCAACCGCCACTTCTCCCTCTCTGTCAATGATCCTTCCTTTGCTCTCCACTTCGAGTCAGCTGCAAGCAAACTTTCATGTTTATTGCATTATCTTTTTTGTGTCAATTCCATTGACCAATTGTGAATGGATGTTTGACATTTACTGGTAGCTTCTTTTCACACAGTTTGCAATAATACCAGAAGCCTGAGATTGTATCCACTGACCCACAATACTTTGGCTCATCTTGAGACAGGGTAAGTTTGAACTACAATTATCTTTGGAGTAAATGTCCCTGGTGGTGGTATTCTCAATACAACCATATTTGCCGGCCTATGCTGCACTGCTGAATATGCCCCGAAGTACAATACGTAGCACTTTTGGGGAACAACGTGCTTGAACTTCCAATTTTCTACATGACCCCAGAGAAATAAATACATTGAACAATTTGTCTAATTATGAGCTTTCCAGCAATCTAGGGCTCATCAAAATTGAAGAAAAAAATTGTCACTAGATATCTAGCCATCTCACACAGAATCTGATATGTGTCAGTCCCCACCTCAGTACCAGCAAAAAAAACTCATGGAACATTATTTGATGCAGCCTATAGCCTGGCAAATACAGTAGTCATTGTGATTGTTTTTATGATGATGATGATTATGTTGTGGTTATGGTTATGGTTATGGTTATGGTTATGGTTGTGTTTGTGGTTGTGGTTGTGGTTGTGGTTGTAGTTGTGGTTAAAGTAGTAGTATTTTGTTTTGTTGATGTTGTCTCGTGTACTGGTCCTTGTCGTCATTGTTTGTGGTCTTGTCTTCTTCATCATGTCATCAATGTTATTGAACAACGAAAGATGAAGCTGGTCGCGATCGGATGGTGCTGTGCACCTGTGCACTCTGACGTGACTTGGCTGCGACAGATGGGTGGCTCTGTGCACGGATGGTGCGTCCTTGGTGTGAGCCATATGTGTCTGTCCGTAGCCGAGGTAATGGGGCAGTCCTGGTGTAGCCATTGGGGAGTGTTCCAACAAGGGCTGGGTTGGATAAAAGTAGTTGCCCTGAATCTGGACAAGATGAATGAAATTCAATTGGAATTAACAAGCTGGACTCTTGACGCCAACCAGATGAACTTGCAGGTGGTTTTTTGGCAGATGAGAGAGGATGGACAAGCGCTGATGGTAAATAAACTCAATTGAACATACATCCTTTAATTGTTGAGATTTGGTAATCTCAATTCCTTCAAAATCATTACTACCATAATCAGTGGACTGCAGCTCCATGGGGAACAATTTGTGTAGGTTCCGCTAAGTAAAAGCCAGTTGTCACAGAGCACCTCCATGCTATCATCAAATTTCAGCTCACAATAAGCACCGCTAGTGCCAAAACAATGACCTCAAAGTTCCAATGCCGCATCTGGTTCAAATTTACTCCTGATGCTACAGCTGGTTATAGACTTTAGACTTGGACTGAAAATATAGTCCACCTGTGTTCAAGGAGGACAGTTGTGTGCAAAGTCCAAGTCTTTTTGGATGATGAAAGGCTTCCTAAACAATCCAAAGTAATTCTTGAGTTTTCTCATGTGAGTATGATACACATGCTCTTGCCCTGAATCATCTTTGAGCAAAACATTTCATAATGCAGCCATGTGGGAACCCTTTCAATTGCATCACACCTTTCAATACAACAAAAACCGCAACTTCTCCCAATCCAAATCAATCCACAAACCTGTATGTATGGGTGTTCAAGGCTTTTGCCTTGTTATTGTCTTGATTTGGATTGCACCCACATGCAATCCTTGTCAAGAATTTTATTTGGGTGGATTTACTAGAGTGTACCATAGCTAATCATACATCATGTAAATCACACATATATTACAAACAGGAATAAACGAGAATGACTAATATAATAAATCGCACTGCTATTAAGTTATCCTCCTTGACCTCCTTTTTGTCTTCTTCTGATCGGCAGCAGAAGTACTACGCGTACGACGATGATGATGACTGGCATGCCTCTCCATGGTCGGATCCATCACCGCATCTTTCGACACGTACGCCATTTTCAATATAATACGCTTCCCATATGATAATGGTGTGACTTTATGTTCGACGCCTCCAGCTTCAAGTATTAATATTGAGTTGGGTGCGGTTTGAATGGAATGGACTGTCGTGCACGCTGCTGTTGCTGCTGCCGCCGCTGGCATTTTGACTGTACGATGAGATGATGATGATGATGATGGAAGTGACGAAGGTTCATCGTCGTCAAAAGTACTGATGCAATAATATGCATTATGATCCTCGTCGTCCTCCTCTTCCTCCTCTCTCATTGGCGCTCTCCACATGGTACAACAATCGGAGGTATTCTCCAATGTCAGTACAATCTCAACCTGTTGTGGACAGTAGAGGATATCGTCCACATGCCATTCCATACCGGCGCCGATCTTTTCATAAACCCGTACCTCGATGGGTATATTGGGTGCCAATATCATTTCATTGCCGTATAATCCGTTCACTATTCGACGTATACTTCCGTGTCTTAATATATTGTATGTTTCAGAGTTGGTTGGAAGTGGTGCACCAATTCGTTTGGTGGCGAAAGAGGAGGATGCATCCTCGTCTTGCAGTTTCATCATTGTTTTTGAATCTTTTGCCTGCATCATGAATGATAATTCGTAGGATATAGTTGCGAATTCGGTGGGTGCAAGGGCCGATTTGACGTAAAGGATTTTGTTGTCTCGTTCGTATTGCCGTCGTTGGGTGCGCAACTTCCAGTAGTCTTCAGTTGTTGGTGTGGAAAATGTCGATGATGATGTCGTGAAAGGTACACCGCAAGAATCACCCAAATCATCATCATCATGAAAATGTTCAGGATAAGCGAATTCTCGGTTATATAATGGTGAACGTGCGGCAGTTGTCGTCGTCGGCAATATCTTCGTCTTCGTCAAATGACGATGGCGGTGAAGGGAGCGTGCCTTTCGGCAGGTGAAAAATGTCATCGCGCTGCAGCCGCGGAAGTAATGATCAATATCAATGATGTTGGCAGCGTGCGATGATTCTGCTATGATTGCCACGGTGATGACGCTGATAATGATGTTGACGATGATGATGACCACTGCAGTGGCAGCAGCGGCTCTCTTTCGAACCATCCTCGGAGTAATAGTTTGTCGCCTTATTTGCATCGCAATATTCACATCATGAAAAGCTAGTACCCGTGAAAGAACTGCTAGACAAGCAACATCGTCGACATCCACCTTATCTTCTCTTCTGTATCGCGCATGCGGGCAATGATGCTAACTAACAACGCTCTCGATATTGATTGAGTTGGTTCATGTTTCCTTTTTTTTTTGGATTTCATGTTGTTACTACGAACACAGAAAATAATAGCGGGAAGACATTTGGCGGGAAGAATTTTGTACTAGGAATTCCTACATCGGTGGACAATTCCTGGTTATTTTTACCCATCGTCTGGCTGTCGCTTTCTCGTTTTGCCTCAGTTCCACACATCATTCACCGCCATGATGTGCGGCTGTGGTGCATGCTTGCTTGCTTCTCGATCGCCGCCCTCTCGCTCGATCGCGGTTTCCAATCCACAATGTGGAAGAGCCGACGCTCTCGCTTAAGTAGTAGCTTAGAGAGTTTGCAAGTCGAATCAATCATCTATTCATCAAAAGAAGGAGAGAGAGAGAGAAATAATAATGTCAGAAGAGGAGCACGACGAAGAAGCCAAGGTGAGGCATCCATGTAATATGGGGATACTATTTGGAGTACTGCACCATGGTTGAAATTATTGGTTGTGTTCGGTCTCATTAAAAATAATGCAATATCCATTCCATCCCTTCATCATCACGACTTTCTCGCTGCCTACGCCAATATGCCTCTGCCACGGAACAAATAATGTCCGTGTAGTTGTCGGCAATGAGCCTCGACGACGGAACAAGTGCACCATCATCATCAGCAGCCGCCGCAGCAGAAGCTTCNTATGGGGAGTTTGGTCTGAAAATTGAAAATGGAGAGATCGCGCACAGTTGAAATTGGTATTAGTTTACCTATGCCGGCCTATATATGGTCGAGTATATAGGCAGTAAGGGTAACCACTAGAGAGAGAGAGCTCTCTCTCTCTCTCTCTCTAGAGAGAGGAAAGAGATTGCAAGTCGAATCATCTCTATCATCTCTATTGATCAAAAGAAGGAGAGAGGGAGAGAGAAATAATGTCCGAAGAAGAGGAGCATGACGAAGAAGCCAAGGTGAGGCGTCCGTAATTATTTGGGGATACTACTTGGAGGAGTACTAGTATACCATGTTGAAATATTTTATTGCATGCGCGCCATCAGCGGTCTCGTTAAATAATAATGCAACATCTATCCCATCCCTTCATCATCATATATCATTACTCTCTCGCCGCCTTCACGCAACTGTCCCCCTGCGTAGTTGTCGGCAATGAGCCTCGACGACGGAACAAGAAGTGCACCATTCACATCCTCATCCGCAGCAGCTGCACCCGCTGCCGAGTCTTTCTCCACGTTCCCACACGGAGCCGCCGGCGACGATGCCAAGCTATCCAAGAAACAAATGAAAAAGCTTGCCAAGGGCAAGGGAAAGGAGAAGAAGGAGAAGCCCACGTGGAACCAACCGGGGGAGGGGAAAAAGAAGAAACAGGGCAACGGCGCCAGTGGCGATGATGCGCCGGCGCCCCTTCCGAAGCTCGCCGCCGGCGGCGACTTCGTCGATCTCACGCCCAGGGGCCACAAGAAGGACCTGTCCGCCCGGCCCATGGCCGACGCCTACCATCCCGCGGCCGTGGAGGCGGCGTGGCAGGACTGGTGGGAGGCGAGCGGGTACTACTCCTGCGAGCCGTCCTTCGCCGCGTCTAAATCGGACGAGGAGAAATTCGTCATGGTCATACCGCCTCCCAACGTCACCGGCAGCTTGCATTTGGGGCACGCGCTGACGGCGGCCGTGGAGGACGCGCTCGCTCGATGGCATAGGATGTTGGGACACGCTACGTTGTACGTGCCAGGTGAGTCTGTCGTGGGATAGATTGTATTTTTCCCTCGCGTGTGTATTCTGTATATCTCGAAGGAAGGAGAGGCGGATGCATGGTGTAGTTGACTACTAGAGCTAGGGAGAGGAGATGGAGGGGTAAACAACTACTATACTGATCCTTGTGAGGATATACATCCCGTCGGGCGGTCTGACACTATACATCGTGTTGATTCGACGTTAACGTGTACAAAAAAATCATATCTGAAGGATCGATGAGATGCACCGACTCCTCCGCTCCCATGTTGTGTTGGCTTCCGTACTACTGCTGCGCCGTTGTTTCGTGTGCAGCTGAATCCCTCTCGCTAACAATCATTCATGTCTCTCTCTCTCGTCGCCCGCCCCATCCTCTCTCTCACTCGCTAGGTACCGACCACGCTGGCATCGCCACCCAATCCGTGGTCGAGAAAATGATCATGAAAGAATCCAATCTGACGCGACACGACCTCGGGCGCGAGGAATTCGTCAAGAAAGTTTGGGAGTGGAAGGCCGAGTACGGCAATCGCATCACCACGCAGCTGCGACGCCTCGGCAGTTCCGTCGATTGGAGTCGCGAGCGATTCACCATGGACGAAATGTGCAGCCGCGCGGTCGTCGAGGCATTCAATCGCTTCCACGAGGATGGATTGCTCTATCGCGCCGAACGGCTGGGGAATTGGAGCTGTGCGCTCAAGTCGGCGATATCGGACATCGAGGTGGATTACGTCGATTTGGAAGGAAGGACGTTCCTGGAGGTGAAGACGCACGGGGGCAATCCGGCCGATGCCAAGGGACGGTACGAATTCGGCGTTTTGACATCGTTTGCCTACCCCGTCGAAGGAGGTTCGGACGGAGAGAGGTTGATCGTGGCCACGACGCGACTCGAGACGATGCTGGGGGATACGGCCGTGGCCGTTCACCCCGAGGATGGTCGATACAAGCATCTTCATGGCAAGCACGTGATTCACCCCTTTAACGGACGGCGCATACCCATCGTGTGCGATGCCGAGTTGGTGGACATGACATTCGGCACCGGAGCCGTGAAGATCACGCCCGCTCACGATCCCAACGATTACGAGTGCGGAAAGCGTCACAATCTTGAGTTCATTACCATTCTCACTCCCGACGGAGCTATCAACCACAATGGATCTCAATTCGAGGGCATGATGCGTTACGATGCACGTATAGCCGTGGAGCAGGAGCTTGTGAAACTGGGGCTCTACGTTGGGAAGGAACCCAATAAGATGCGTTTGGGTTTGTGCTCCCGCTCCGGTGATATTCTCGAACCCATGATCACTCCTCAATGGTATGTCAACTGCACAGGAATGGCGAAGCGGTCCGCTGATGCCGTGCGCAACGGCGAGTTGAAAATTGTTCCGGCCGAGCACGAAAAGACGTGGTTTCAGTGGTTGGATAACATTCGTGATTGGTGTGTTAGTAGACAACTTTGGTGGGGACATCAAATTCCTGCTTGGTTTGCTACTAAGAAGGGGGAGACTGGAGTGTCTAAGATGGATATGAGTAATAATGATCGTTGGATTGTAGCGAGAAATGAGGAGGTGCGACAAAGGTACTGATTAAATTTTGATGTTTCTCTTCGAATATACTCAACGGCAATGCTTTTTTTGCTTCTTGCTTGAACGTGTAGGAAGCCACCACCAAGGCGGAAGCTCTGCTTGGATGCAGCCGTGAGGAACTTGTGCTTGAGCGTGATGAAGATGTTCTTGATACATGGTTCTCTTCTGGCTTGTTTCCATTCTCCGTCATGGGATGGCCCGAAGAGACAGATGATCTGAAGGCATTCTACCCAACCTCCCTCCTCGAAACTGGATTGGACATTCTCTTCTTCTGGGTGGCAAGGATGGTCATGATGGGCTTGCAGTTGACTGACAAGCTTCCATTCCACACTGTATACCTTCATGCGATGGTGAGTTTCTGATATGATTTACGCTGCTACAACATTCGAGACAAAGCTAAATCTTTCGTCAATGTCGAGTGATCTCTCTTTCAGGTTCGAGATAAAGATGGCCGAAAAATGTCCAAGTCGCTGGGAAATGTAATTGATCCTCTTGAGGTCATCGGTGGTTGCACACTTGAAACACTACTTGCAAAGCTAGACGCTGGGAATCTCCCCCCAAAAGAAGTTGCTCGAGCAAAGAAGGACCAAGAAGCAGATTTCCCCGATGGCATTCCCGAGTGTGGATCGGATGCCCTTCGATTCGGCCTCCTTGCTTACACTGTCCAAGGAAGAGATGTTAACCTCGACATGAAGCGCGTTGTGGGTTATCGATTATTCTGCAATAAGCTTTGGAATGCCACAAGATTCGCGCTTCAATTTGTTTCGGACTTCCAGCCAACGCCTAACATTTTGGAGGAGTTGATGAACAGTGGGAAAATGGCTATTCGCGATAAGTTTATTATTTCGAGGCTGATGGCTTGTTGCGAAATCGTGAATGATTCTTTTGCAAACTACAAATTTGGTGATGCACAGCAAGCAGCGTACTCCTACTGGATGAGTGACTTGTGTGATGTGTATCTTGAATTGATTAAGCCTGTCGTGTACAACAAGAGCGATGAAAATAGGGACAACCGCTGGGCAGCGCAGGCCACGCTATGGGTTGCAATAGAGGCTGGATTGAGAATTCTTCACCCAATGATGCCGTTTGTAACTGAGGAGCTCTGGCAACGACTGCCTGGACGCGGGACACTTGGCAACTCGGAGCCTCAAACTATCATGCTTTCCAGATTTCCTTTATGTAACGATGCATACAAGAACTTGGAATGTGAAGATTCTATGCGAATCACTATGAACATTGTTCGAGCATGTCGTTCACTTCGCCAGCAGTATAATATTGCGAACTTGGTCCTCGCGCATTTTTTCGTTAGAACTGTCCCAGGGCAACCCGAGGATGCTGTCAAGTCTCAGTCTGATGATATCATTACTCTTGGAAAGGCCTCGCGTGTTGATATCAACTGTGACGAAGATTCTATCCCCAAGAGTGTGGGTATCGTTGTTATTGACGAGGCTACTTCTGTTCTCATGAATATCAAAGGGCTTGTTGACTATGATGCAGAAATAGGAAAGCTTGAAAAACAGCTTGCGAAAACTATCGGACCCATGCAACAGTTGGAAGCGAGAATGGCTGCACCTGGCTACGAGGGAAATGTGGCGAACGAGATAAAAATATCCAATACAGAACGACTTGATGCTATGAAAAAAAAGGTAGCTGACGTTGAAGAAGCCATTATCAATTTCAAGAACCTTGCCGCGTTAGAGGAGGCGAGTTAAGTTAAGCTGGTAACCGCGAATGATTTAACGTAGTAATTATTTTGTGCCCGCAGTCTATCCCATGTTCTTCCTGCCAGCTACATGTTCTCTAGAGTAACCTCCAGATGCAGAACATTCTACGGAGCAGAAGGGATAAAACCTGCCTCCCTAGCCGTTGACATCTGAAAACACCGTTACGAATACAAGACTAAAGTGATAAAAACGATGTTTGTTAATACATGCCATCGAGGTTAGGCAAGCGTTCGCGATGCGATTACTACCTTAAGGGTCATCATGAGAAATACCGTCGTGCTTGTGGGGTGTACAATCTGCTCTCATTCGGAGCGAACACTCGCCGTTCTTTCGGGGTGAACATTCGGCTTTCATTCGGAGTGAACAATCGGCTTTCATTCGGAGTGTAAAATCGGCTTTCATTTGGAGTGTGAAATCGGCTCTCATTCGGAGTGTGCGTTCTACTTTCGTACATATATCCTATTTTTCCTCTTCCTCCTCCGTACTGTGGTGGGCTCTGAAATTCAGAACGCCTACCGTCAATCTCTTCTCTTGTACTATCCCTTTGGTTGGTCTTGGTAGACGACAAAGAGTGTCGGGGATTGCGTGTTTCAACATGATCAAGTTCGTCACGCATCCGTGCCACTACTCCTCCACCTCCAAATCGTGGCGACCGAGGAGTCATCGTTGACGAGGGTGTCGACGAGTATTTGGCAGAAGGACCAATAATATTGTTCTGGATTTCAGCGCGCAAATTTTCAATCTCTTCTCGTATATCATCTCTATCATGGTCATTGGAAGATGGCAACGAGCGTCTGGATGTGTCACGAGTTTTTACAAGCTCAAGTTCCTCACGCAATTGAGCAATTTCCCGTCTCATTTCCTCCTCCGCACCCATGCGTCTCATTTCCTCCTCCGCACCCATGCGTCTCGTTTCCTCCTCCGTACCCATGCCCCCTCCCCCACCACTGCTAGCAATGGCACCGCTCCCCCCTACGCCACTGCCTACGCCACCGCCACCGCCTATGCCACCACCCGGCTTGAAATAGGATGAGACGAATCGCCCCTCCAACTCAATAATCTCCTTCTGATACTGGGCTTCTATGTCTTTCACTCGCCCCTCCAACTCATCAATCTCCTTTTGATACTGGGCTTCTATGTCTTTCGCGGACTCTATCAATGTGTTTTTCTTAGCTTGCATCAACTCGGCGGTTTCCTTCAGCCTACGCTTTTCTTCATCCAGTTCTTTTTTCGTCTGCTCGTTCTGCTCTCGTAAGGCCAATATGTGCTCTTCAAATTTCTTCAGCTCCGTCACCTCTGCTTGCAATGCCTTCTTCTCCTTCGATGCCGCATCGGTCATCTTTTCAATCCTGCCCTCGAGCTCCTTATTCTCCGCCTTTTGCTTTTGCAACTTTTTTCGCTCCGCGACGACCTTCTGCAGCTCGTCTCGATCCTTCTCCACCAACTTCATTTCGGTCTCGAGCGCCTCCTCGAGCTCCGCTCGCGATTTGGAGAGGAAACCGAGGTGCTTGGTGAGTTCCTCCTTTTCTTTGGTGACGTCGTTCATTTTGCTCGTGAGCTCGCGCTTCGCCGCGCGGATGGCGGCGATCTGTTTCTCCAATGTATCCTGCAGCAGATCCTGGCTCCCCCTCGCGTCCTCCAACTCTTTCGTCAACTCGATTCGACGCAACGAGTTTTTGCCCATCTCCTTACGAAGCTGTGCCTCCATCAGATCATTTTCATTCTTCAAAGCATCTAGTTGCTTCCTCATTTCCGTCTCCTTCTGGACCTTGGACTTTTGTACCTTGTGCAGCGACTTTTTGATCGAGCTAATCACCGTGGGTGCTCCCGGCAGTATCCCCGGATTATTCTGCAATGTCAGATGGAACGCCTCCTCAAACTTTTGGTAGAGTTCCGTCGCCGTGATTTCGTTGTGTTCCGTCATTGATTCAATGGTCGCATCGTCGCTCAGCAGGGAGGTTAATCCGACGTGGTAGCTGTTCGAGCTCGAGTTGTGTCCATGGGTGGTGGAAGCACCGTTCACGGCGGTGGCCATGTAACTATGTGCCGCCTTGCGAATGGTTTCATTGTTCGGTACCGACTTCAGCCACGATCTATTACCAACGCTGCTCGTACTTTGACTGTCGGCAGGATTATTCAGTGTTTCGCGTGGCGCGTACTTGTCTTTCTCCGCGGAGGAGGAGGGCACGGAGTGGTTGCCAACACTGCTGGCAACGCTGTTCGCATCGTGCGATTTGGCCCGTTGTTGTTGCGATTTGGCTCTGGCCAGCTTGACGCGATGAATTGCGGCAGCATCGTGACCTGCCGATGTCGCCGCCGCGGATGCCGATCGCGGAGGACTGCTGCCACTACTATTACTTTTGCTTTTGCTGATATTTTGTGCTATAGTTTTGACAGCCCCAAGTGGAGGGCGGGTTTCCCGCTCTTGAGCCATTCGTTGGACGATGCCTGCGGGTGGACGAGATCGTGGTGAGATGATGGCTTCTATCGGGCTTGGAGGTACCATGGTTGCCTACTACTACGAAAGGTAACCTCCAGGGTCAACTACAATACCACTGCCACTTCTTCATGGAGCTGGTCCGGGTATCTACTAGAGAGAGGGTGCCCAGAGTGGGTGAAAAGGTGAAGTGGTGGCTGTTGACCAGAAACGGAGGAAAATGTGGCGATGACTGGTGAACCTAATCTAATAAAAATAGAGGAAAGACATGACTTCAAGTACCAAGATCCACTGTAGAGGCCGGTAACCAGTTCCTCCCTCCTTTGGAAAAAAACCAAGAAGCGAAGAATGGGCGGGAAAGGTGGGCGAGTGCGAGCCCGGCCGGCCATTCATTCGTTCGATTGACAGTAGTTCAATAAACACACTCGTGCCTGACGATAAGATACCGCGAATCCATGAATTCATCTCAGTAACATGTCTCGGCAGCTGCCAGTCAATCAAGTTCGTCTCACCAACGTCGCCGTCGTCCGACTTTCACGAGCCGGCCACCGCTTCGAGGTTGCCTGCTATCGGAACAAAATCCTGAATTACCGACAGGGAACTGAAACGGACTTATCTGAGGTATTGCAAACAGAGCGCGTCTTCACGAATGTATCCAAGGGTCAATTCGCCAATACGAAAACACTCCAACAGTGTTTCGACACTACCGATGAATTAGCCGTGTGTCGCTTCATACTCGACAAGGGTGACGTGCAAATTTCCGATCAGGAGCGCGCGGCTCAACACGAGTCAACGATACGAGAGGTGGCGAGCATGATATCCGAAAAATGTGTACACCCCGGCAGTCGACGACCTTACACTATGGCACAGGTGCGGGATGCAATGAGAAAGGCCGGATTTATGGTCCATCCGACGCATAATGTCAAACAGCAATTTTTGGATTGCGTGAAATTGCTACAAAAAACGCAAACCCTGGACATCGAACGGGCAAAGATGCAATTGGCGTTGGTGCTAGTCGACGACGAGGATGATGGCGTTGGTTCCTCATCTGACCTTGTCACCAGGAGAAGGAACACCATCGATCGGTTGGTCGAAGCAGGTATTTCTCGATCGGACATAGTCCCACCGAATAAAGATGACAAGGTCCAACAACAAACCAGGATCGTATTTCAATCTGATCCTTCCCTCTATCGTAAAATCGAAACCATCGCCCGAGACACCCCGGTTCGTGGTCGGTTGGAAATTATTCAACAATGCGTAACAACTGAGGACGGCGAAGTGACTTTGGGATCAGAGTTGGAGCGTAGGGCTCAACAGAAGCAGCAACGGCAACAAGACGATGATGCAATGAATAAATTGTCGTCACCAACTGCATTAGACAAAAATATGGACAAAACTCTTTCGGATAAACTGCAATCCAATCTCACCATAGGTAGCTCCGAGGATGATGATAATGATGATGATGACGACGACGATGAGAACCAAAATCATGATTCGCAAACTACGGCTACCACGAGCATGAATAACAATTCTCGCAAGGCTCAAAAGGCGGCACAAAAGAAGAGCAAAAAGGCCAAACGTCGCGAGAAGGAGGAAAAGGCCGAGCGCGGGGAACGCATCGCTGCCGAAAAAAATCGTCAGAGAGAACGCGCGGAGCGATTGGGTATCGTGGAAGGAGATGGCTTGAATACCGCCCCTTCTCTAACCGCCCTTGGTAACGAGGACAACCCATGTCCGGGAAGAGTAGAAGAATCACGAGCAGATGTTGTTGTCAAGCCGTGCAATACATGTGGGGGCGCCTTCACACCTGGAGAATATAGATTGCATTTTCGTAGCGACTGGCATCGATACAATGTCAAATTGAAGATGAAAAACGTGCCTCCTGTATCTGAACAAGAATTTTTGCTCTGTGATTCAGACGCTTTTTTTGAATAAAAAGAGTGGAGCGAAGTGCTGCAAAGTCATGAAGATTATTATTATTTCATTGTGAGAATAATAGAGTACTTGAATTTGCTTGAGCCATGCTCCGTAGTGCAGACTTTTTTGTAGAGTCTCTTCATCAGACTCTAATCCACTGCTGACTGTTTTCACAGACTTCTGTCTGAGTCTTCTGGCAAGTTATTTCTGTTGCACTCTCTCTCAATTCTTATTTTTTGGAGTAGAATGTATTCCTCTATGTAGAAATGTACTACCCAGGACCCAGGAATGGGTGCAAGTTGGAGTCAGTATGCTATTACTGGAAAAACTTCCCACCACCCACCAAACACACAACAAACAACCACCACCATCACCAACTCCATCATTTTTGGTGACCAAACCATGGCAAGATTACCCCAGTAGATATGGAAAATAAAAACGTCCCTCTCTGTTTTTAGCACAGTGATTTGCGACCTTTTAGATAAATATAAATGCAATAATAAAATGAAAAAAAATCAAATACCATTTTTTCTACAGAGTTAGAGCCCTTTGCATGTAGCCATGGCTGATGCGTTGTTTCCAAAATAAGGAACATGTATCATCTTGTTTTGAGAAGGAAAAGGAGATACATCCTCAGTTCAGTATTCAACAGAAGATTTGAATTGTGAAATATGCCCAGGTTTGCATGGAGGAGGATCTTGTTTCAATGAATGACAAACATAAAATCTCCAAGGCATCCTTGCCAAATTGGACAAACAAGCTACCCATCTATTGCTACATTGCAAAGAATGATCAGGTGAGGTCTTTTCTTTTCACTGTTTGCCAAGGTCAACTGGAAGACATTGGAACAGTGCTTCTCAGTTTTGTTGAAGATTTGTGTGAGAATGGGTATGCTGTCTCAAGAAAGATGATTGTTATGCAAGCTAGCTGATTGATGGGACCTGACTCTACCTTTTTTCCAAGTCTTATGCTGCATGAGCTCAGTCTGTGTCATGCTAGATGGCAATGAATGAGCTCACCGCTCTCCATCCGGCCAGGTACACACCAGACACAAGCAGATCCACAGACTGTCTCATCTACTGCACTCCACTTCATGATAAACATTGCATGGCCAGCTGTCAGTCCAAACCTTCTGTACTGCAGTCACAATTTCATCCTCAACATGGATCAGACACCAGTGTTCTTCTCCATGCATCCTACAAGATCATTTGACAAGATTGGTGCAAGAACTGTTAACACTCGTATCATCAAGAATGGATCTCAATGGGCAACTGTAGCAGTACAATTCACAGCCACTTGTGTACAACTTCCATCTCTTGTTATATTCAAAGGTATGATACCATGCTGTTATCTGTTATTCTTCAGCCTCTCACTCTTTGTGATTATTTTTGCGTGCTGCAGGCAAAGAGGTGCCACATACCCTGCGGGTGTGTTCTATGCCAAACAGGAGAAGGCATGGATGATGATTTGGATTGAGAAGATTCTCAAACCGTATGTTCAGTCTGCACCACATGGAATCACCCCTCTACTTTTTCTTGATAGCTATGGGTTTCACAAGATGGGTTCTGTCAATTGTGCCATCAATGATCTTGTTATTGAAGTCATCATTATAGTCCAGGTTGCACTGGTGTCACCCAGCCAGTTAACATTAGATACAACAAGCCCTTCAAGAATTGTGTTTGTGAAAAGTATGAGGAGTGGATGATCAAGGATATCCAGGATTTGGTAAAGTGCAAAGCCCCCTCCCCCCTCATTGTATTGATGATGCCCATTGGATTGTTCAGTCAGAGAGAGAAATGAGTGTCAACACTCTTTTTAATGCATGGATGAGACGTGGCTTGGAGTATTTCCCTCACAAGAGTGTGAATGAGCCTTCAATTGTTATTGTGTTGCCAGAGGAAACAATTCTAAGTGATACGCTGATAGGCACAGACATAGATGGGGAGGAGAGAGAGGATGTGACAGATGTTGAGGCAGTGTAAATCATGGAGAGAGAGAGTCGGAGCAAGAGATGTGCATATATAGATGGGAAGGAGAGAGACAATGCAACAGATGTGGAGGCAAAGTAAATCATGGAGAGAGAGAGTGCAAGTGAGAGATGTTCATGTTGATTCACAAGGTTTGTGTTGCAAGGGAGCATGTTGCAAGGGAGCAAGAGATATTGAATTCGCAGAGAGGGAGAGAGAGATAATGAATGTGGAGGCAGTGTGGATTGTGTGCAGAAAGAGAGAGATATTCATGGTTGAGAGGGCATGTGAGAGATGATGTTTGTGTTGCAAGGGAGTGAGAGATGTTTGTGCTCAATTTGCGGGGAGACAGGTAATGTTCATGTTATGAGGGAGAGAGAGATAAAGATGTTCATGGTGTATCAGGGAGAGAGAGCAGACACTGATGCCATTAAATCATCATTACTGTGAAAATAAAAAAAATTTATGTGTTGCATCAATGTTATCCTATGATTATTATGATTGTCATCAATTATTCTTATGATTCCAGAGAGAAAGAGAGTGAGATGTTCATGTTGCTCATGAAGATAGAGAGAGTAAGAATTATTAAATTGTTATTTTCATTTATTATTATTATTAATAATTATTGTATCACTATTGACAATTATTTCAATGATAATAAAGTTTATATCATTTGTCACCTTCAAGTATGCTGTACATTAAGTGGTTGGTCAGGGTCAAGGATTGTTGCATACCAAACCAAAGTTGTGGTGCACCTTCTCACAAATCACTGGACTTGGATTATGATTGTCAAATACCTCGGTGACTTGAGCGAGCAAGCCATTCAAGCTGTCTACATGTTTAGCTACCAAGA
>JALLBB010000384.1:0-16172 GCA_036939735.1 Discostella stelligera | reverse complement strand
AAGGACCTGGCGGACGGAAATAATGTATTGAACTCATCGAAATTCGATTCCGGATCGGCGATCGCCTCAGCTGGGGAGAGGGGAGGAATGTCCACGGTCACCACTGCTAGGGCCAATAACTCTCCACGCGCATCAACTCTCCTTTCGCAAAAGGATGTTGCAAATTTATCGTCCACGCAAGAAATGAATCATCAATATCTATCATTGCAAGGACAACCATTTTTTCCTCCGGCTACGCATCCTCCTCATCATCATCATCATCCAGCGATGAGTTATGATAATCTCCTCCAATCTATTTCTTCTTCTAGTTCAGGTGGAATGGGTCTATTTGATAGTGCTTCACGATATTGTTACCTTGAGCAACATCACGCATCGTTAGTTCATCAGGAGGATGGTAGGCTCAAAAATACTGGGGGAGGGAGAGTCGACGGAGGAGGAGCAGGACTTTATCCCAATGGTCAAGTAATACATGATGAACTCGCAGCCCTGATGCAAAGTATAAGTCATTATCAAGCACTTGCAACCCAGGGAAGTTTGGGAATATATCCACCCCTCCATCAACGACTATCCTCCTCGGATCGACTTTTGGTCATGGAACGTCTACATCACTTGGAACGTGCACATCAACGAGGTTTGCATGGAGATGATCGGCAAGATAGTATGAACAGTGTGTTATATCGTGCCCGACTACTCGATGATCTTGCCTCGTCTACAACGACAATGAGAGAGACGCCTCCTTCTTCTCACGGCGGTGGTGCCACAGCAGCGGATCTTATCCACGCATACCATCATCGCGTCCTTGGGTTGAAGACGAGTAGCGATACCGGCAGTCCACAGCCGCCATCATATTCATATCCCGCAGTAGCTGAGGCTCCTCTTCCGTCAAGAAAAGCGTCTTCTCCTCCGGGGACAGGACGCTCCTCTACTCTAAGCAATGATGGTGGACCAAGGCCAGGTCGACTATTTGCCAGACATTGGGATGATCCTGTCGTTCCCATGGATACTTTACGTGAGGCATCCCACTTGGAGGTATTGGCCTTGGCTCATCGTTCCAATCCCCGATCATTGGTTTTGGCGGATGCGTTGCAATCGCGGTCCGGTGGGATTGTTGGCGCTATGCCCACATCAGTGCCGGAGAAGAGTCCGTTCATTGTACAGCAAACGCAAGACAAGGAAAAACCCATGTCGCCTCCTTTGGTGACGACTGCTCCATCACAAAAGAACTGGCCGTCACTGGGGCGTCCGTTTGGTAGAAAAGCTTCATAGCGTATCACTCCCTCTGTATAGATTTAGATTTGATCACAATGCTCAAGTAGAGAGAATGATTCAGCTTAGTGTGTTATGCACAATAAGGTTACGTATTATTTGCATACAGGCCATCTTTCTCACAGAGAGTTTCCGCTAAACACTATACAACGAATCCCCATTGAAATGTGATAAAAGTAGTTGATATTTTGTTCAATCCTGAGGACTTCTCTCATTCCCAAAAAGAGTCATGAGAGCGGATGCTGCCGCCAGGGTACCATTCTGAATTACTGGAGGGGGCGGAGCAGTTTTCGGAAGAGAAACTACCACGATCTTCTTGGCTGGATCCGCCTTTGCAGTGGTATTGGACGTCCTATCGTCAGGCTTTGCGAGAGAAAAAACACGACCAGTTGTCGCTGCGTTTGCGTCAGACTCAGACTCTAATGGATCAACAAGCGTGGTTGCTCTCTTTTCCTCGATAAATGATTGCGATGGAGGCAATGGGCTCTTTCCCGAAGAAAATTCAGATTCCGTGCCACTAGGTCTATACGTCAAGACTTTCGGACGAATTACACTATCGGGTGTACTCTTCTCGGTACCCAAGGCATGGCGTGTAGGATTCGGGGTAACGGGCAATGGTGTCTCTGCCAGAGAGGATGATGAAAGCTCATGCATTAATTGCGGCGATGATGATGATGATGACGTCTCTCCTTCTTGTTGCTCCAGAGATATGGGTGGTAATGTCGGAGAGGGCGTGACCTTGGTGTTGTGGAGCGCTGTTGTTGATTTGTCATCAAGGGGAAGTGGGTTGGGCGCCCCCGTGCTGGAACTCAATTCTTTATTTGTTGCTGCTCCCTCGTCACGTGTCTCCTCGTGTAGTCCAGATGATCTCTGTCCAAATAATAAATGAGAGGAGGAGTCATCAGTGTGAGGCTTGATCGGAAGTAGACTCCTTCGAACCACCGCCCCTGACGACGATGGTATGGCAACAGTGGATGCGATCTCCTCAACCTTCAATGCCACTGCTGCCAATGAGCCAGCCACGTCCACCACAGCCTTACTACCATTCTGTCCCACGCTCTGCAGTTCCCTCGCTTTGGCCTTTTCGTATTCATGCCTCGTATGAAAATTCACCTTCCAACTGGTTCCCTTGAGCAGTCTCGCCGATTCATCGTATGCCAAGGCGGCATCCACGGCTAACTTGTACCGACCGAGATAATGTTGTTTGCGGTAGTGCGTGATACAGGCCTGATATTTGGCATGAGTTTTATTGAACGTGACTCCCACAAAGTCGGAATACATTTTCTTCTTCCTGCGCGCTGACTTGTTGTTGTGAGAAGGGGACGAAGAGGATGAGGTGGTGATGGGGCTGGAAGATGACGGATTTTGTGGTGGCGACTGACTTAATCTTTGTAACTTGACGACTGGTCCATTGGATGGATGTGGCGGTGAAGGTTGTCGCTTTTTAGTAGTATCCATTGTATGAGATGTTTCTCCTCTGCGTCCTACGTGAGATGGTTCTAGCATGGTGTCGGACGAAGAATGGTGGTAGTACGGTCCACTCATACCGTAGGGATAAAGCTGTGCATGTGGTGGTGGTGGTGGTGGGTAGTACGGATGATTCTGGTCATCATAATGAGACATGTATGAAGGATGAACCGCCATCCAGGGTTCTGGATACGGGCCATTGGGGCGATTGCCGTAACCCGGGGGAGGTGGATAGTAGTGAGGAGCTGCTGGGTACTGGATGTGATGTTGCTGCCCTTGTTGTGAGTAGCCTTGCATGGATGGAAATCTGTGGGTGGCAAAAATATAATTAAGAACAACAATATTGGCAATGCCCATGATTTTGAAAACTCAATCTATGATGGCGTGCAACTCACTGAGAATATCTGGCAGCATTGGCATTCCCTTCATCTTCTAACTTTTCAGGATGACAAGAAGTTTGCTCTAGATGATTATTTCCTTCCAAAGCAGGCCCGCCATTTCTCCAAGATGATGGGTCCTGTTCATATGGAGCCTGTGCATGTTGTGGATGATGATAATACAGCGACGACGAGGAAGGGGGAATGATGCCATGATGATGATGGTGATGTTGTTGCGGTGCTTGCGGTAGATGGTACAACGGCGGCAACTGCTGCTGCTGCTGCTGGTGATGCTCATGCTGCGACGGCTGTTCTGGATACATTTCTTCTCCTGGTCAAGCAGAGAGACCGCAAACACTTCTTCGGTCTATCGAATAGTAAGGCAGGTTGCTGGTGCCGGCGAGATCAGAGCGACGGTTGCGAGCATTGAGATTGAGTTGGTTGGCAGGCGGAACTGGGAGGCAGAGAGGGATAAAAGGCGTTGCGTGCGTCCTGGTCGAGGATTCGTGCGGTTTGGCATTTTTGGAACACATTTCCTTATTTTTTTCCTTTCTCGCACTAACTTGATCGAAAATCGATGGCCTTGAAATTAAATTTGTGGAAATTCTTGACTCTCTGTCTCTAAAAATAGAGAAATAGGTACGTTCGTATTCTAGAGAGTGGTACTACAAGAGAGGAGGGAAGAGAAGATGATACCAAGACTAAAGACTTGTTGCCTCGCATGATCATCCCATTCGATTTAGCAAGATTGATACTTGAAACATAACGTGAAATCCAATGAAACAGACGACAGACAAGAACGATGGTGCTGAGTAGCTCAAGCAGTAGTGTCATTGACCTTATATCAAGGATAATTGTAAAGTGGAATAATATCTTGACGTCGCGTTACCGCTCGACATAACGGGCACTCGGCACGTACATTTGAAACCCAATGAAGAATGCAGCTCCAACAAAATACATGTCCGCACACCGACGGAACGGAGGGGTGGACTCGTTCATTCAAGCAGATTCCACAACATGGAAGACCAGTAGTCGTCGTCGTCGTCCCAATTGAATACTGGTCAGGATCCTTCGTCTTCATAATAGTTGGACACAGTTTAGATGACGTGTTGTTGGAAGAGCCAATTCCTGGTACATGCTCCTCAATCAAGTCCATGTATTCTGCTCGTTCAGTATTTGCAGTGTCTTGAGTACGACATCCACTGCCACTATGTTGCTGCTCCGTTTGTCGTCTACGTCTACGACGCCAACGAAAAAACGCAATCTGAACGAAATGTGCCAACTCGACCGACGCTTCCGCCGTTGCTCGAGCAAGGGCAACACCAGCCTGGAAGAGAATGATTGCCGCAACAGGTTTGTAGGTGGGACGATTGGCAACGATACTCTCCCCTGACATTATCTGATCTGATGCAATAATTCCACCAGCGAGTCGATGAAGTACAGTTGGATACAAGCCATTCCAGTAAAAGAGGGCCAGGTGTAGCCGAAGGAACCATTGTATGATTTTGGTAGTTCGATCGAAACTTCCGTTTGTTGCAGCGATACTGCTGTCGTGTCTTGAAGGCAAGGAATGGGCGCCATGGCTCAGTGACGATGTGGCAAGAGCGATTTTCTGCAAGGGAGCAAAACGAAGATTATTCGACACATCTGTCTTGACATAAAGAATATACAAGCGTACATTTTACTTACTCTCATGGCATCCCAACACAACGAAGCAATCTTCTTGGTTAGTCTCCTATCATTTGAATTTCTGCTTGGCAGCGATACTACAGATGCTGATTGATCAGTGTCGAGTGAATTCAACGGGGCAATGGAAGGATTTGCATTATCATTTTCGATCTCGCTATCATCATGGTTGCCATCATTTGTGTTGCTTGTGGAAGCGAAGGATAACTGCAGCATCTGTCTGCGTTGCTGGTCAAATAGTCGTCGTCGCGCCGATCCTCGCAAATTGTCATCATTTCGTAAAGCCCTTTCATCTCCACCAACGTGGTTGTTGATTCCTTCCGTTCTAGCAGGAATCATCAAGCCACGAAGATCTTCTTTCCATCCACCCCGAGAAATGCGTTGCAAAATGTATGGAACAATTGTTTGTAAGACCACCAGCTGTTGAAAGTGAGTTACATTCCATGACGATGATGGAAATCTTCCATTTCTGAAACTTTGAACTATCGATGAACTTTTGGATGAGGAAGGATTCTCCTTTTTCTTATTTGTTGCTGACTTTCGATAGACCAAGTTCAAAGACTCCATGCCCAAAGTAGATCGGCTTTCTTTTTTGGTCGCGCGGTGGTTGTAGCAGATAAATGCCGAAGAATGCACAATGATCGACGCCAACAAACTCAATTCTGGGTGTAGGCGATGAATGAAATGATATTGTTGGTGGTCGTCTTCGTCGTCGTCATCGCTGCCCCCATGATGATTCTGAGTGGACCTCGTTGTCGTAATCGCCGTAGTGGATTGTGCACCACTGCGACTGCGGCTATTATTTCTTCTTCCATCGGGGCATGCTAGTGGAATTACACACACCGATGCAACCTGAGAAAGGAGGGAGGATACTTCAGAAATATATCGATCGTCTTTTGCTTGGGATAGGAGGACGTCGGGGACGGGAGCTGGGGAGGACATCATTACTACTTGTAACTGATACTTCGTAACCCTTTCTACGATACAGTACTCTCTAGCTTATCTATCTACCACTGCACTAGGTAGTACTATCGTACCACACTACCTTACGAACTTCTTAAGCGAGCTACGCACGAGCCAGCAGTGCCAGTGCAATAGCGAGCTTTCATATTATTGATGAGCCCATGGCTGATCGGAGTAATAAATAACGCAACTCACTTCCAGAAAATTGTTTCATCTTGTCATAGATGATACGGTGTTGCTCATGGTGTGGCGACAACTTGACTCACTCAACTAACCCGACTCACTCAACTAACCCACTTCTCCTCAGTATCATGACCCTTCTGAATTTATTTGAGTTCGATTACACGATGCGTACCCTGCCCTTTTTACTAAAAAATAGGAATGCACTTGTAGAGAATGATGTTGCTCAAAATACTTCGAAATTAATGAAACTATGGTCCTGATGATCAACTCCTGGAAGTGTAGCACTCTCTGCAATAATACTCATTTATCTACTTTGTGTTCTCAAGCCACTTTGACAGTAATTGATACAAACAAATATTCAATTCAACTGTACACATGGTCAAGTGGCTTAGAGTAGCACAGAGAATGCCCTAACCTCGACACACACAAACCAAACTATTCTCTTCCAACAATCTCATTGACAGGCACAAGAGGGTTGGTACTCTTCTTCAACAAAGGCAAAATCGACTTTTCAAAGTCCAAGTCAAAGGGATCAGATGCCGTAATGACAACACTTACGCCATGCAGTTGCGATTGAAGGGCATCCTTCGACCAGGCATATAGCATCCTAGTTTTCACTGAGGCTGCATCAGGTATCCAGCTGATGAAGACAGTCTTCCGCATGTTGATGCCACTATCCGTCACATACTCAATACCAATCAATCCGTAGCGGCAGTCATTTTCAGGGAGCTCCTTAACAAAATCATCGTAGGTCTTACTTTGTTCACCCTGCTTTCCAACGACAATCATCATCCCTTTAATTTCATAAACAAAGTAACGATAGTCACGAGTTACCCTGAGCGCTTGGATGGATGATGTAACTTCATCGGAAACTCCTACACCTGATTGCAAAACTTGAGGCTGCTCGGCCTTGGCGTGTTGGTCATCGATGTTCCTGGCGTTATTAGTACGGGCGCCTTCATACTTTTCCAGTAGAGTTGTGCCCCGTAGTAAATTACTCGTTACCACCTCATGAGATGTTACCCCTTTCCTCGAACAGAACAACGCAATGAAGGCAACAAGGATGGAAGGTAGCATAGTTTTCATTTTCCTTCGGTTGACATTTACTTCTTGAATTGAGAAATCCAAAAATGGTTGAGTCATAGCATCGATGTAATGGGTCAGACACAGCAGGACAAACGACACAGGAGGAAGGCAAAAATGATCTTCATAGGAACGATACAGTTTCGTATCAAAATCTTGATCTTCTAGAGAATGAGCGAGGAAAAAAATCAAGATCCAAGATTCGTCTTTCTTTTCATAATCTTGAAGATCACAAAGGCAGAAAAAGTGAAGCAACCTTAATATTTATTAAGATGTGGCTCAAAAAGTTGGGGTAGATAAAAAGGAATATCTTCTAATTCATGAAGCCCCAGCCCCAACCCAGAAATAATTGTTGACACTTTATTTCGTAGTCTAATCTAGTTATTTATGTATTGATATGAGTGACGTAGGGGATTCAAAGATCCTCGTCAATGATTTCCGACGGCTTCAACAGTCCTGGAACTGCACTTCGATGTGCTTCTCTGGCCTCCAATTGTTGTCTCTCCTGTGCATCTAGCTCTTCCCCAAATAGTCCACTGTTATCTTCTGCGCTAAATTCCTTCAACTGAATCAAAAAATCACGCAAATGTGTCTTGAATGTTGTCAAGTCCATGTTCAAATCAAACATACCATCGACGAATGTAGTAACTTGGGTTCTTGTTAGATTCGGGAAGCTTTGGATGAGTAAGCTGGATATGTGATCGCGGAGAAACGCAGGGTTGGATTGCCCAGCAGCCGCACTGGCTGGATCGAAGAGTGGGACAGTAACTTGGTTCATTTGGACTAAATGAAACATGTAGCGCAAAAGTGTGGCGTGCATTTTGAAACCCGATTTGTGAAGGCGGTCGGTCATGACAGCGAACACATCTTGGATGAGGGCAAGTAAGTACTGTTGGTAGAATCCCTGCGCTATGTTAGGTGTTTTGCCGACGTTTTGAAGTAGCTCATGAAGAATATTTAGGCCCTAGAGACAAAATAAATTATGCCATCGAAACCGAGTAAGTAGCTGAGTTAGAAATGATGCTTGCAGGTGACGAGAGAAGTGCTGAATAACCTTACCGTGTCGGAGATATTGCGCTCCGTGTGCTTCATTGCCCAAACAACTGAATCAATCACAAGCTTCTGATGCTCGGGTGGGATGTTGAAAAGGGCTTGGAAACAGTATGAATTGACGGCCTACGCGTGAGAAAGAGAGAGTGTAAGCGCGGAGAGAATCCATGAGAATTGTACCGACCGAGATAACACAATGAATGGAACTTCCTTGATTGATGTACGTACCCGAATAAACTCAAAGAAGCGAAGTCTGTGCTCGGGGAAATCTTCGAAATTCGCGGTAATCATTTGAAGAGTACATTCAAAGACAGCTTCCATAATGCGAGGGACGTCGCTGAGGATGTGGCCTTTTAGCTTCTCCACAACGGTAGTAAACAATGTCAAAACCTCAGGATCCCGGGCATTCGGAATGTTGCGCTGGTAATCACCTAGAATAGGGTCGAGAACTGGTGGAATAAAGCCCTGCGCAACCGCCTGAGGATCCGCTTCGGGGGGGCCACTTTTCTCGATAAACACCACGAGTAGCCGAAGTACCTCCTTCTTCGCGCTCCGCATCGTCCTCACAAGACTCAGCTGTGTGGCACCCGGACCTTGCTGAGCAATGGTGATCGATATACGTTCCGAATAAACCTTGTAAACATTCAACAAGTCCATAAAGAAATTCTTCAACTGATTAGCGTAGATTGATCCAATGGAACTGCAAGTCTTGTTATTCGTTTTCAGGATTTTGATTATTTCCTTGATGGTGTTTGGGACTACGAGGGACTCGATGTTGGTGCGGGCTTGATCCATAATCATTTTCCACCGACGGTTGGGCAACTCCATTAGCTTCTCAAGCAGCTCGGCACGGTCTACTGTTATGGCGGGTCCCTTGTCACTCAACATACATCCCACGGCTTCATAAAATGCCTGAACTTGGTGTGGCTCCAAGTCACTTATGATGGTAGGCATGATTTCGACAAGCTCCACGATGAATGGAACTCGTTCATCTGTCTGCAGGGTGACGAATTTGCGTTTGCATTTGGTGGCGATTTTCAGGAATGTATCGCACGCCATGTCTTGCACACCGGGATGGACCTCGTGCATGAATTCAAAGAGTTTGTTCACCACCGTCTTTAGAAATTTCCAATGTGCTTTGAGGAAGCGAGGGTATTGACCCACGACGTACATGATGTTACTGGCGATTACGGCCTTGTTGTCTTTCCCTCGCTTTTGTTCGCACAGACCAAGCAAATCTTTAATCACTGTGACGAGGAAACGCTTCTCTTCATCTTCGGACATGGCACCCGAAATCGATCCGATTGCCCAACAGAGAGTATTGAGATTATTCCATGACCACTCCGTACCATTCACCTGCGCCGTCAACTTTGATAACATGATGCTTTCGGTGTCATCGCAGTTAAGATGAGTCAAATAGACTAGTGTCTCCCTCATAGTCTTGTATTGTGCAATCACATCGGTGTCTTTGGTAGTTTCTCTCACAATATCTCCGTTTTCGTCCTCGACAATCAGAACTTCTTCCGGCTTGGCCATCTTGGCAATCATAACGTGGCGCACATCGGTAAGAACGTGACTGTACACGAACTTCCGATTTGCGGCGGACGACGAATTTCCCGCGGGGGTGTCCGACGATGATGCTGCGCCAAGATTGAGCACATCCTGCATAGATCCAGCACCGCCATGGCCACCACCAGGGAATGATGGTCTAGTACGGAACTCGATATCTGTCTGATACAGATCGTGGGCAAGCATATGCCATGCCTCAAGGCAAATCCGGAATATTTCGACATCATCCACCTCGGACACTCGCACCAGATAAAACAGTCCCGCAATGAGCGCTTGCTGCGTCTCGGGCGTCTCGAGCGCCTTCAGATGTGCCTTCAAGAATCCCGTGAAGAATAACGCAAGGCGTTGGATGAAAATACAGTCCTCCTCCGATCCGTTCTCAAATGGTTGCGTGAGATCCGTCTCCGGGCTGAAGATGTTCCCGAGCCTGGCCAAGAACCCCACAAATAACTGACAGAAGACGTGATTGTAGTTCGGATCCAGATCCGTCAAACTTCCAATTTCTGCCAAACAATCGAGAGTATCGTTCCGGAATAGAGGTTCGGGGAAGAATTTGTTAAGGAGCGTATCGACCAAAGTGGTCTGGAAGATGAACCCCAATGGAATCCAAGTGAGGAACCTTTGCAATGTTTGCAGAGTCACCTTCAAAAGACTGGGATGTGTGCTGTGCTCAAGAATGAATTCGCACAGATGGAAGATGGCCGAGAATTCGCTGTTCAGACTGTCTTTCATCTTCTTCACCTTGAGTGTGACCATTTGGTCGCGCGAGAAGTCGAATATCTCCTCGCTAAGGAGCATCAGTATTCGCATATTGTTCTCGCACAAAAGTTCGCTCGTTTTGGAACTCCCCACGAGGTCGGGTATGAAAGTTGGCCAATTGTGCGGCCATTCCTGTTTGAGTATTTGCACGAGCGTGATGTTGAGCTTGGAGAGGAAGACTTTTTCGTGCGTGGCGAGTGATTCGTCGGAGGAGACTTGAATGACTTTTCCGACGACATAATTCTTGATGCCGTCGCGCTGGTCAGCGGGTAGGACATTCCACCTGGGAAGAGTAGAATGATTCATTGGAGAGATGAGTGTGTGTGGGGGGGGCGGGGACGAAAGAGTGACTAAATAGTGCGAATAGGTATCAAAATCAAAACAACGAGACCAGCTAACCTACCTAGTCCGAATGGCGTCATTCAGAACCTGCAACCCGAAGAATCTACTTTGGGGGTTCTGCGCTCGCTCCAAAATGGCATCGGCCTTGGTCCAAACGTTGGGCGTCTCCTGCAATGCCATGAGCGCCTTGTTAGCCAGCGCGCGATTGGGGTCATTGGGGGAATACGCAGCAGTAATAATGTCATCGAGAAGAGATACGTCGAACTCTTCGCCGTTGGTGTTGAGCAGCTTTTGGGCCGCGGCCTCGATGGATGCGGCGGCGGCGGTCATCGCGCAAGAAGTTCGTTGGCGCGGACGGACGGAGGGGGGATTGAAGGAATTATTAATTATTGATGATGGGGAGAGGAGCTGCGAGTCTCGATTTATTTTGGTCGTTGAAAAAAGGAGCCAGCGGAATCGAACAACGTGGCGAGTTTGGGCGATCTTTGTCGTGGGGGGAGGACAGGCGGTCGCGCCATTTTTCTTCTTGCTGCTCACCTCACCTACTAACCTCTCTAGAGATACTACTACCTACGTACACATTTTCCATTTTCCATTTTCATATTGTGACTACGGCTTGTGATGTTGTGCTCGCCAGCTCTGTAGAGTGTAGAGTACAGAGTTGTCCGTTCCAAGATGCCGCCGCATTCTTCAACACCAACGGAGGCCAGCCAGCTAGCTAAATAATAGCACCAGGAGGATGGTCCTCCCAGTGCAGGGCAGCAATTCTTCTTCAAATAATGACAACGACAACAACGCGGATGATGCCGCCGGAAACGCGGCAAAACTTGGTGCGAACACAACTACTACTGGCAACGATGCAGCCACGAGTTGTGGCGTACCAACCACCACGACCAACAGTGCAACAGCTGGTTTGTCGTCGTCCCGCCAATCATGCTATCCGCCGTCCTCCTCCCAGAAGCAGCAAGAGCAGAAGCGTCGCCATTCATCACTTTGGATGCAACGCATGCATTCTTCCTCTCGGCGAAGTAAAATCCTCCTTCGCCAATCTTCCAAATCCTTCCACGCACTACTTCTACGAAAATCATCCAATCTCATGGAAAGCATCATCCATCAACAGTGTCATCTACTGCCCTCCTCGCCGACGGAATGGTCTCTGCTCGCGCTCTCCTTGGCTTCGTTGGGATTGCAATACGAATTGCAGTTGCAAAAGCAATTAACGGCATCTCCCATTGTGTTTTGTCAGACGAGTACTACTAGCGGAGTAACTAGTCGTTGTCGGAGCGTGTTGAATTCGAAAATGGATCGGTTGTTGTTTCGCATGCTCGTCGGCAACAGTAATTATAAGAATGACGACGACGACGACGACGAGAATGGTAGTATGTCAATGGCAACGAAGAAGAACGGAAGGAGGAGCAGCAGTGGCGGCGGTGGCGATGGTGGTGGTGGTGGCGGCGGCATATTCGCACGCAAAGTTACCCCCTCGTTCATCATCGGGACGCGAGGCATCATGTCCAGCGTCGCCGCGTATGCCTCGGGCGATGATGAAGCCGGTTGGAAGAATCGAGGTGTGAAGCAAGTAGAACGGGAGGTGATGAAAATGGGTGCCGATGGTGCGCTGATCGTTTTGGATTGGGAGATTCCAATAATGAATAGTTCTCCTCCTTTGTCTTCGCCGCCGGCTTCCGACGACAAATCTATCAAGCGTCCTCCTGAGCCACCGTCGTCGAAAGAACCCTGTAGCGTCACCATGCCCAATAGCATTGACAAACCAGTTATACTGCTCGTGCACGGAATGAACAATGATTCGAGCTTTGGATACATCCGGTCCATGATGAGAACGGCAACGGATCGGGGATGGATTGCAGTCTGTATGAATTTACGCGGACAGGATGGCGGTCGGCAAGTGAAGAACACTACGCCACGGGGATATACTGCTGGATACACTGGAGATTTGAGAGGTGTTGTGCAGCAGATACAGCATCGATTATTGAGGAGAAACGAAAAGGTTACGAGGAGTCGAAATAATCATCATGACCAACCCAATAATACTACAACAGAGAGGAACGACGATCCCGATGAGGAGGAAGATGTATATTATATTGGCGGGCCCATTTTTCTGTTGGGGTATTCGCTCGGTGCCAACATCATCACCAAGTATCTCGGAGAAGAGTCTCTCCACGGCACGCTCCCCAAATGCATTGGCGGTGGCGCAGCCATGGGAAATCCACTGCACATTCATTCCGGGTCGATCCGCTTCCCTTGGAACGTGGTGCTCGGTGCTGGCGTCAAAAAAAGCATATTGCAAAACTTTGACGTGTACCAACGTCATCATGATCCAGGATTTCAATCTCGCTTCAAGCGAGCACTCTTCTTCAGCTCCACCATCGGTGCATTAGATGATACCGTCGCACCGTACATACTACGAAACGATTCCCATCCACCCTACACTCCGCGGATTGGATACAAGGACGGAAACGAATATTGGTGGGATTCATCGAGTCATCGATACGTCGCACATGTGTCGGTACCTCTGTTGAAGATTTCGGCACAGGATGATTTCTTAGTGTTTGGTCAATTCTCCAAAAAGCTGAATCACTGCATGGAAAATCCCAATGTGTTAGTGGTCAAGACTCGATGTGGGGGACATTTGGGCTGGCAGGAATGTCCACCACCATGTAGTAAGGATGGCAAGCGAACCGTTTCTTCGTTGTTGAGAGGGAGTGGAAGTTGGAGCGATGTGGCCGTGGCAGATTTTATTGAGGCAGTATTGCAGCTTCGAGAAGAGGACCGAAGGATGGAGGAGGGTAGGAGTAGGGAGCGGAATGGAAATGTTGTTGGTCAGTTTTCACCACCGCCTCCTCGGATCCTGTCTAAATTGTAAATGATATTGAATTTTTACTGTGAATTGATTGAGTCTCGTTGAGTCGTTGCTTGATCCTGGACTCGACTCGATTGAAGCTATTATTTGGCGGGAGATATCGCGATCATCGCCGCTCAATCACACATCGAGATGAGATCCATTGAGATTGAGATGGACATCATTCCACTTCCAACCAACAACAAAATGATGATGATGATGATGCATATTATTATTTCATCGCTAATCCTTGCTGCATCCTCATCAACATCAGCAGCAGCAACGCACGGCGGTGGCAGCAGCAGCGGCGCGTTCGTATCTCACCGCCGCCGCGGCCGTGATGATGACCAGCATCATCATCATCATCATCGACAACCCCAGCAGCCTTTCACGCCACCACCGTTGCGCCGCCCCGTCATTTCTTTCGCGTCTTCCAAACCATCCTCCCTCGCTGCTCTGCGCGACGAATCGCTCGCTCCGGGCATCGACGCCATCGATTCCGCCCTGCCGAGCCTCGTCGCCCTCCTCGGCCATCTGCGCTCTCGGTCGCCCTACTTTCGCCTGTATTCCGTCGACATGCTCGGATCGTGCGAATACATCCCCCAGGAATTATTCGAATGCTACTCGGAATCGTGCGAAATATACCCCGTCGACGACGACGAGGTGCCGTCGCCCGTACGGGACGTCGATTTCCGGGAACACGAATTCGAATTGGACGGGTACGCGCGATGGGATATGCCCTCCCGGGACTACTACGACACCATGGCGTTTCCGGAGGATTTTACCGGATACGATGGATCGGAAGTTTGGAGATTCATCCACGATAGGATTGGGTTTCGCGAAGGGGCCATGGTGACAAATGTCTACGATGCCGATGATTGGAAGGCAGATTTTAACAAGGCCCTGAGCGGGTTGCATGCCATGGTTTCGGCGCAAGTGATTCGGGGCATGCGGGAGAAGATTATCGACTCGGGAGGGAAGGATATAGATCCGGAATCCTATCGGTGGACCAATCCATTAGTGGAATATCGACGACGGCTCGGTCCCGAGGGAGAAAATCCCGAGGCGGTGGAGAATTTGTATTTCACGCTGATGCTCTTGTTGTCGGGGGTGCGCGCGGCCAGAGATCGTCTCTCGAAGGAATGCGACGACGGAATGATTGGAGATGCGCATGCGTCGGACGCATTGAGGTCCGTTCTTTCCCACCCGTTGTTGGATGATCCAAGCATCGAAGCCGCGTCGCATCGTTTACGAACTCATGCGCTCAAGGATTCCAACAACTTATGGGAGGCTCGAATGCGAACGCGAGATTTAATGCGTATCATGAACTGCGTCCAATGCAACAAATGTCGATTTCATGGGAAAATTTCAACTTTGGGATTGAGTACCGCATTGCAATTGGTGGTGGGACATCGTGGTAATGGAGGAGATTTAGGCAAGATTCGTCGGGTGGAGCTCGCGGCATTGGTAACATCCATGGGGAAGTTTCTGAGTGGGATTGATTTGTGTCGTGAAATGCAATCACTGTGATTGCAGGCGCTTTGTCCTCTATTGGTTATATATTATTTCGCTCCGAGGAGAGTAGTAGGTCATGAGATCCGACTCGAGATTCGCCAACGACCGCACTCGACAAAGAAGGAAGGTTGGCACTCGATGCAGGGCATTTTACCCACGATGAGTTTGTGATACCTAGAGCTGTCCTTAGATTGTAGTTGTAGATCTCACTGATTGAAACTAAAATCGTATTGTTAGGGTGGACCAGGCTCAGGTAATAATATATATCCAATGTTTCCCTGGGAGACAGAGAGTCGGTCTTTGCATCTTGTACTGATGTTGAATGAGAACAAGGGAAGGCAACTCATGGGGTTTATCACATCAAAACAGGATCAGCTCAGCTTTGTACTAGTAGACTTATCACTCTTACCTACTGTAAGAGCTAAACAACCGGGGACTGGGGGGTCGACTTTCGATCCAGGGTAGACCAATGCGCTGAGGCTGATTGTTCTACTAAACTTATGAAACAGAGAGGCTGAAGATGAAGGATCAAGCAATCTAGAACAACAACCGTGCTCCTCTCTACTACCATACGTACTACTTAGAAGTGTTGAGTGAAGACAGACAAGGAGTCGGACAACTCCTTCACACCTACTTCGTACTTGCCAGCTTCCGCCCCAGTCTGTCTGTCTTCGGTCCCCGTCACAAAATCTCTCGTCCGCATTGTAGAAGTACCTATCTACGAACTATCTCGTATCTACTCTATAGTACCTACTAAGGTACTGGTAGTACTCCTTTTTTGGTGGTGATCCTATTGGACCTTGCTTCCACTACTTCTATCGATATCATCAACAACAACCAACAACACTCGCGTTCTTAAATATATTTTTCTTAGCCATGGACAGCCAGGGTGACAAGAAATCGTCGCTACTACCTCCATCATCGGAGGAATCTCCGCAGCAGCATTTGGAGCATTTGCAGCAGCAATTGCATCATCAACAGCAGCAACAACAGCAACACGATTCCTTGCAGCTTCAGGGGATGCAGCAGCAGCAGCAGCAATATCTCGGGTT
>JALLBB010000383.1:0-16620 GCA_036939735.1 Discostella stelligera | reverse complement strand
TTGAAAACTGCACGTGCTGAACGACTCAAACAGAGAGATGTCAAAATAGTGAAAAAGTTGCTGAGGGAAGTTAAGACATCGTAAGGATCGGGCACTCGGAAGCCTGGAACTTCCTTAGCTTGATGTTTAGTCATCCCCCATGGTGAATTCTCAATAACATAGTAGATATATTTTATTGTTTTTTCTGTCGAGTCTAATAATAGCGCGCGGAAACCTACTACGCAGCGGCCGCTGCCGTTCGTTGCGCATGTATTCCTCCGCTTCTAGAAGCCAATGAAAACGTCAACAGCTCCATTCTTGGGTTGACCAACGTTACTTTTAGCCACAACTTTTGCCCTTCGTACAGCTTACCCGTTTCGGAAAGATATCGATGCTCCAGTCCTAGTTCATATACATATATGGCGTACTGGAATCTTTCTTTGTTCACGCATCCTAAAACGATGCTTTCGAACATGACCTCTTGGTGACTTTTATCAATCAAGCGCCGTATGTATTCAAACAGCCAGTAATTGCTCGAAGATGATTGAACAGGACGTCCAGCGAATATCATGCCAAGACCAGAGGTATAATCAATGGGGTCAATCGCATTCAATGATGATGGTGACTGCTCGATTGTTGATATGTCATAACCCAAATCCATGCTGGATATCTCGGGAGGGATGGGCAATCCTGCTTGTATCAATTCATTCACGCGTTTTCTCCGCAGATAACGTTTCAATGCGGAGTGAACCTGCGCCAGCAGCCCATGTTCAAACAAAGAAAAGTATTTTACGAGTTGAACAGATGGAGCAGGACCGAAACAAGGTAAATTGATATTTTTACCTGCAGATCGGTTAACCGTCGTATCGGACTTGACCACTGAACATAGCAGTCCAAACCCATACCAAAATGAGGACCAATATCTTCCGACACGATGACTTTGTGGAAGAATCGCCGTGAGTACCATGCGTGTGGATACAGATGGTTCATCTCAAGTAGGAAGTCCAAGTGACGTGTTTCGACCTCTCTTGACTTGAAATCTGAGTGTAAGAGGAAATGCGAAGGTCATCAGAGACAAAAGCTCAGTACCCAACACCGATTTTGAATATGAATGGTTCCTCACCTGGGGCAGGTTGACGCCTGAAAGGCAATTCCAGTTTATTTGGTAACTGGATGCATTTGTCGCCATCATTTCTAATTTCCTCTTTCTCCGATTGAATAACTTGCCACTTGCCAAGGGCCTCGCCAGCTATGTTGTCGAACATGCATGGTCGGAATTAGACAAGTACAACACAAATCAGTTGAATATTCGCACCCATCTCGAACTCACCTAATATCATCATCTCTGTAACAATCAACTGCGACGAGGACACATACAAATCATGATGAGCATCCCCACCGATAGCCACTTCGCCAGCCGTTGTTGTCTCAGCTATCGTAGTTACATTGACTCCAGAATTGTGCGTGGCCTCAATTTTCAATGTTATGTCGTAATCACCCGTCGTTTCATCGTAAGTTGCCGTGACAATTCCTTTCGGTATCGGGCACGGTACCATTGCTTCCGTTGAACCCTTCGATACTCGATGTGCGCGTCGGATCGTCGCCGCAGCGAGTAATGCACCAATTTCCCACTCTTCCGTGTAGCCTACGCCTTCGTCGAGCATTTCATCAACTTGATCATAAGTTAGTCGATAATGCACGTGAATGATAGACGGGGTGAGGATGACGGATGATGGAATGATGGTACCATCGGCATTGAGTTCTACACCAAGGGAAAGCGCAGACTTGTCTTGCCATGCTTCGAGAGACATTATTCCGGAGCTCATACTTTAAAGAACAGGGATGCGGGTGCAGGATCGATGAGAGTTTTTATCGTCACACAAAATCTTTCAAGAACGGACTCACATTTCCGGAAATACGTTTAAGGTCATATGAGGTAAATATAATGACGTTCCCCTGCGTTCCGCGACACGCAATAATTCCGAACCACGCGGGGCCCATCGATCAACGTCGGCAATGTGTATCCAATATCGAAGTCGCCGTTGCTCTTCATTGCCGCCATGATTAGTCAAGGATCTGCTGGTGCGATTACTGTCACCATCTGACAGCACCTCGACAGATATTCCGTCGTCTATGTCGAAAGTTGACGGACCATCAATAGTGTACACCTTGAAATGCCGTAAATCCTTTCTCAACCCAAGCGCAGCATCCGGATCATCGCAACTACCCTTCGTGTCTTTGGCCTTGGCCGCCACCTTCTTGGCCACCTGCGTTTCAGCCTCTGTAAATCGTACAGGAAATCCAGAACGCAGCAATGCCACATCCTCATGTTTGGTCCATACGCCCATATCCACAAGTAAGTCGAATGCTCCACGTGCGGTACGTTTGCGTTTTAATGCCTTGAGCACCATCTTTCCCGGCATAATGTTTCGACGATATTTCAGTCGACGAATGCATTCTGCATCCCAGCGGGGGACGTACTTCTCAATGAAGACATCGTCTACTCGTCCTCCTTCAGTCAGAGAAGCAGTACTACCAGAGGTGACGATACTATCATCTCCCGGGCGGAAAAGATGTCGTACCATTTTTGCTTGACTTTCGTCCGATCCTACCACGCCAATTTGCATTCCATATATAAGTAGCGATTGGAGTGCAACGATTGCATATTGCACGATGCGGACATCGTTCAGGTTCAGTTTTGATTCAACATTGTCGACGCTGATATTGTTCTTATTGATAATTGTAATGTTGTTTTCATCATAGCCATGGAGGGAAAACGTAGAATGGAGGAATAGATTTTCCAATAGTTGCTCTCCCCGAAGCGAGGTGGCGAGATCTACAAATCGTCCCTTGGCAAGATGATATGGAGTAATTTTTCTATTGCACGGAGTACCACTGCATCCTTCGTTACTTGCATTGAAATCATGATATTGCCTCATTTCATCGGTGCTTGCACTATTCTCGACATCATTGATTTGAACGATATTCTGACCAATTGTTTTTGCTGTTGTTGTATTTACTGTTGCTGCTGTCGTTACTGGTGCCTCCCTGGAAGAATCTAAATGACGAAGGATACAGCTGGCTAAATAATCCATGGATTTGTCAATTATTTCCTCTTCTGTCGGGAAATTGTTGTTAATATAATTGTTGTCATTACTTTCGGATGTTGATGCAGCAGCAGTAGATGATGATGACGACGCGAGGATTCCACCGCTTCTTTTCACATCACTCAATGCAAATACATGCCGCTGCCATTGCTGTTGAGAGAATGAAGAGCAAATTGGATTATTATGGCAATTAGCGGTCTTCAACGGATATGGACGATTGGATGACCACGGCGGCGGTGGACTCGAGGAGGAGGTGAAGCCGTGCGCCGCATGCTGATGTCGATTCGTCACGCCCACTAGCAAAAACAGTATTAGTGCAATGCCAGTCACCATGGAGAATGACAATATCATGCAAAGTGAGTTCTAATGCGACCACTCATCATATCTCTAGAGTCCATAATACATAATAGGTATCTAGTGTTCGTGATGATGATGTTGTTGGTAATACGTATCTACGTCTCGATGTACATCGTAAAAATGTAAACTCAAATCAAAAATCAAAAGAAAACTTGGAAAGTGATAACTCCCTTTCCATCCAGTCTCTCCCCGACATCCTTCACCCACCCACCAGCCTCGAACTGGAACATATTATTATCCTGGCGGTTTGCAAAGTAAACAATGATCTCACCTCATTCCTTCCTCAAGAACAGATGTGAAATATTGCACACAAACGATGCAAGTTTGTGACTCCCCCCCCCAAATGTAGTTCATTATGAAACATCATGTGGACAAGACTTATTCTCGATAACCAATTGTGTTTGGTATGCCATACTTTCCGTTTTATATGTATACTTACTTTGCTGCTGCTGCAGCTTTTCTGATTTTGTCGGAGACAAAGTTGACATTATGAAATACTGTGTGGCAGCAATAACAGAACAATGCACAGAAATTCATTCGGTCCATATTCCCTCTCTTTTCGGCACCCAAATCCTAATGCATTCAAGCCATCTCTCTTCACTGCTCTCAATCTCTCAATAGCCTCCACCCCTGCCCATACCAGCTGGTGGTGGTGGCATACCCCGTCCCATCATCATCATTGGCGGAGGAGGTCCAGGAGGAGGAGGCATGGCCATTCCTCCCATCATTCCCACGCCATGGACTGGTGCCGCCCCCAGTCCCATGGGTGCACCTACACCTACCGCTCCTCCAAAAGTTGATGGTGGTGGTTGCTGCGGAGGCATACCCCCCCTTCCTACCCCACGGGCCACTCCTGGTACAACGTTCTCACCAACTCCTGCACCACTAGAGCTCTTGTTAGCAGCAGCCTTCATGTTGGGAGGTGGTGGTCCCTCCACCGCCACACTCACTACATTCTCCCCCCTCAAAATAATTAATCCCAATGTGCGTTTTTCGACCCGTTCTTCCACAATTGCCGCCCTACTGCTACTACCACTGTTCTTCGCCTTGGAACGCACCGAACGATACTCTTCCGAATCAACCAAGACTAAATTCAAATGCTTGTCGAATGCCAAAAACGTGCCGACGATGGTCCGTCCATCGATGAGACTAATGCGCAATCGGTGTTCAATGTATCGCAATAGTTTGGATCCCTTTCCGGAGGGAGGCTGTGTCAATATGAAATTTGGAGACCCAAGAGAAGAGATGAGAATAACAGAGAGAGTATTAGGAAAACAAATAATACACACTAAAAACAATAATGGATAGTGTGACGCGAGACGAAGATGATGACTGTCTTGTCTCTCACCATTGTTCCAGTATCTAGTGCTCTGTTTTTGAGAAGTTGCAATAGAGCCAGGACCAGGATGAACTTTATGGGGTGTGTTTTATGGCGGAAACGTGTTTCTTTNACACACTGAGGCGATGAATTTATCGCTTGATATTGCTCTCAGTCTCGCTAATAATAATATCTTGACACCACGGCAGATGGCAGTTCCGATTCCTGGAGCAGAAGAAGCAGGTGAGATGATGCACCGAGCCAGAGCCAGATTCACGCAACATCAAAAAGTCGAAACCCCGCTATTCTTCTGCAGTCACGATGAGCACGATGATGATGTCGCCACCGACCTTCTCTTTTGTACACGTTCGTCTCTTTGTGGCTGCCCTTGTCACCGCCGGCGCCGTTTCCGGATTCACTCTTTCGTCGCCACCGCCACTTATTGCTTCGTCGTTGTTCAGTTCGACGCCGTCTTACCAACGAATTGCGACGGAATCGACTGCTACTCCCAGGTTTAACACTGCCATTCATGTCGGGGCCTCGCCATCCTTCAACACCAACGATCATGACGACATTATTAGCAACAACGGCTACAACTATAATTATCAACAACTTCTACTCGACCATGCCTCCGCCTGCGCACTCTCAGACAATTGCTCCATCGAGTGCGCCGAACTTTATCTACGGGAGATATTTCGTGCTCAGGTTGAGTGCGCAATCTTGGATGTGGAGCTACCCGTCGCAGCGAATGTCGCAACCGCAGACACCGGCAAAACCGACAGTGTTGGGAGAATGAGTGTGGATGAATGCAACGTTGAAAACCTACACGTCATTGGTGAAATTGTTGCCAAACTTAAACACAAGATACGCCATCATTATGAAAGTGGTAGGCAATCAGTAAATGGAAAATATGATGCCGTAACTACATTCTGGAATCAACGACAGGTCGAACTCGAAACACTCGCTAATGCCGCTGATGCTGCATCGACATCGTTTGCTGCACCACTCAAGCCAGCCTATCTGGCTATTGCGGCATTGTACTCCATGGCTATTATGCATGCGTTCCAGTATTCGAATCCTCCTTTGGTATTAGACTCTGCATCAATAGTGCCGTTCACGTTCGAAGAAGTATGGTACGCCATTCGCGATGGATACATTGATACTTTGGTCGGGCACTGGTTTCGTAATGGTGGATTGTTGGTTGGTGGAAGCGTAAATGGAGTTATTGATGGCACTGCCATTAATCTCTTGTCATCATCGTTGCCATCAACAACAACTGCTTCTGCGCCTTCCTTCTTCCTTTCGCCGCGAGAAGTTTTTTGGTCCATACGTGATGGATACGTCGATGATACGTTATTCTCATGTTCGGTCCTGTCATCAGTGCCGTCATTACTGTCCAAAATGGATAGTAGTATCGGAGATGCAGTGGTTCCCTTTTCGCCCCAAGAAGTATGGTGGGCTGTACAAGGTGGATACGTACCAGATTTAGTCAGGCATTGGTTTCATAATGGTGGATATTAAGTTTGGTACAGCAATTAGCTTCCTTTTTCACATGGTAGAAACAATGTTCGGGCGTGTGTATTTGTATGTCAGGGTCGAGCAATGGTGTTTATGCTGTGTAGTTGTTGTTGTTTTTGGACTGCATCGAGCGGAGAGCTAAGCGAAGTAGAAGTATAGTCATTTTCATCGATGGCAGATTCAGGAGCACAATTCCCTCAGCATTGTCCCCGACATCGTTTGTGCATAACTTTTAAAGTAGAATGAAACGTAGGCATCAATGGTTGGTCAATAAGTATCACTTTCTTTCTCAGAGAGAGAGAGATATGATGTTGTGGCTCCTCTTCAGATTTGGCGGGAGATGTCGATATCTTGGCGACTTACAAGCCAAGTCCATACGATTCCGTTATTTAATGCTACATGACATGATTTATCGCTCAATATTTTCGACACAAGGCCTCGCTCGAACACGAACACGCTTCTCAAACTTCCTATCGTAATTACAAACCTGGCACAATCCTCCTCATTTGATCTCCTGGCTCCTGGCACCTCGCAATCATAAATAATAGAAGCATTTATCTCACGTCACTTTCGAGCCCACGCCAATATTAGTATTTATGAAGTCACGCCTTAATCTCCCAATATTCTCCTTCGCTCTGCTCCTGCAGATCTTGGGATCATTAGCCTTCCAATCAACGCCATCAATCACCGTGTCGTTCATGACATGTCGTCGATTGGGTGATGATGCTATCTCTACAAACAAGGTCGTCTTTCCCGTCCGACAACAAAAACAAGAAGGAAGTATGTTACTTCTCTCGAGAAAAAGTACAATTGGCCGGAAGGATCTCGTTAGCAGCAAAGAGCAGCGTTCGGCACTCTACTTGCCGATCGTCGTCGCAGCAGCTTCCTTCCTTGCCGCAATCTCTACGACATCTGCCTCCGCCCGCGCTGCTGCCACCATCGTCATGCCTGCGGTGGGGACGGAGGGTGGAGTCATCTTGCCCTTACTTGGCATCATGAACATGAAAAATAGTCTCTTCCCTATCAAGGTCAATCGAGGAAGTGTGATCTTATTGTTCTCCCTCTCTACACTCGCACTCGCGGCTGCCACGACGGCCCTCGTTCGATCGATGGCGGATGGAAACGATCCCGCAACGCATATTTTAAGGCTATTGAAAAGAAGCGTCAATGATGATCACACGGATGAAAAATCAGATCTCGATATCGGTCTGCCGAAGGAAGTCGATTGGGGGACCTATTCTCATTCTATGATTGAGCCTTTGGCAAACGAGGAGAAGAAGAAGATGAATGCGAAGAAGTCCAAAAGGTTTTCATTTCATTTGGTCAACTTGTTAGAGCGATTCAAGGCAAAGGGTGAGGGTACGTGGATTATTCGAATCGCATCATGTTGACCATATATTTCTCACGTCGTTCACTCTGGCGAATCTTATTCTTACCTCATGATGTTCACCCGAACTTAGATGATCGCAAAGAAGAAGAATCAAAGCTAGAAAGAGCCACCCAATTCTTCCTCCAACAAAAGTATAATCTGCATCATCATCCAGTACATGTGTCTCACTCGAGGTATGAAGTACCCACATACCTTCAAACACTTTCCGTAAATGTGCTCGAAAGGCACGGCGACATGCCCACCTACTTGGACACTCTGTCCACTGCCAAGCCAAGCACTTGGGATGCATACCAACATCAGCTCGACGAGGTGAATCCTGCAAGTGAGGTCGATGGTGAGTGCGTTAGTTCAGGAGGTGTGTCGCGCGCTCGCTCTCATTGAATTATAATTTCGTTCACATCCAAAAATTTGCGATCACGATCTTCTGTGTCGATCACAATATTACTAGAACTGAAGCAAGGAGTTTCCAACCTACAAGATTTAATGCAAATGGAACAATCCATGTACCATACATCGAACCACGTCCTAAAGTTGGCAATTGACGCACACCACGACGAGATGCAACATGCACCTACCCATGAGCAGTTGAAAGAATTCGATGAGAGGCTATCAATTCAAGAAGAGCTCAAGGCATTCGACAAGAAGGCAATGGAGTATGATGAAATCATGCTGAATGAAGGAGCTGAATTGACGCTGATAAAGAACTTGATTCCAAATGAAGAAGATTGCAAGGTAACAAATTTTCCTATTTAGGTAATGTGAGAGGTCCGAACGATTGGTGTAAGGGATTTGGATCAATCCAGTATTGCTCTGAAATGATTGCTTTGCTAGGCAACACGCGCATGTCACATGTCACATAGTAGGATTTCCCAATAGGTGGACACGAATTCCGCTCGGTATGATATTGCAATAGCGAATTCATATTTTGGATTACAGCCGGTCTCCTCTCTCGAAAAGAGTTGCTCATTATTTCTAACCGACCAAGATTTCCATCCACATCTGGAGTCATATTATTGTGTATTATTAAGAGTATCGTAGTGTCAATCCGCTGCCCCAATAATAATTTTCAATTTGTTTTAGCAGAAATATTTGGCGCGCTTCCTCAGACTCATGACCGATCAAAGGTACTACAGCGTACTACAGACAACCATAATGAAACAAGCGACCATAGTCGTACTAGAGATACCAGTAGTAGATATCTACCAAACCGTTGTAACCGTCCTCCTCGATCTCAATTCTCAATCCTCATCCCACCCCGTTGCCATGGCTCCCCCCACCAATGCTATCAAATCATCATCGGGCCAAAAATCTCTAACATCTTTCTTCGGCGCCGCCAAATCGAAAAAGACGGGAGAAGTTGTTCCGGCCCCAAAAGTCCAGATCGGCATTCAGGCAGCATTGAAGACGCAGCAGCAACGGCAACAGGAGACACAAGCCTCGGCGTCGAAGAAAAAGGGCGAATGTATCGTCGAGAAAACAAAGGAGAAGGAAAATGTCACCAATGATGACGACGACGACGAAAATGATGCCGTTGGCATTGGTCTCGGCAACGAAGACTTGATGGACACTGACGATGACGAAGGTCTCGACGATCATCAAAAAATGACAGCAGCAACAAAAGTCGAAAAGAAAAAGTCGACCACCACTGCTGATGCTGCTAAGGCCAAGCCTTGTCGCAAGCGCATCATTGATGATGACAGCGAAAACGACCAAGTCGAAAATGATGTTGAAGCGTCCGATGTCGAAGACGAGGATTACAATGACAACGTAAACAATCAAAATGACGAAGGTAGCAATGAGGATGAGAATCACGAAGATGACGATGCAGACAGCGATGATGACAAGAAGCAAAGAATGTCCAAAGCATCGACAGGCAACAAATCATCAACTAAAGTCAAAAAGTTAAAGACCGATCGTGCTACTGCTGATGTCAACGATAACCACCTTCCTCCTGCAAAAGCGTCCGCTGAATCGCCGTTAAAATCCAGAATCAGCAGTAGCATTAGTTGCAGCAATAGTACTGGTGGAGGTACAACCACTACCAAAAAGTCCGAAGCTGCTGCCAAGGCTATGAAATCCAATTCACAACTTCTCGCAATTATGGCAGAGGAAGTGGATGCGAATGATTCCAAAAACATGTGGAATCTAGATGCTGGTTCAGGCAAACAACCAAACTTTCCCACTACTACCACCACCACACCGTATTCGGCATTGTGTGATGTTTTTACCGAGATTGAAAATGTCAGTGGACGGCTAGATATACAGGAGAAGTTAACTACGCTATTTCGCAAGGTGTTGTTGAAAGATGGTGGTGGAGGAAGTGGAGACGACAGCAATGATGATGATGATGATGATGATGATGATGATGATGATGATGATGATTTCGGTAATGCCAAACTGACAAAGGAAGACAAGAAAATAATAACCTCAACTGCCGCCATAGCAGCAACAGGGGATCGTTCAACTCAATCGGATCTCTACACCCTCCTCTACCTTGCATCGAATACTGTGGCTCCTCAACATGAAAATGTCGAGCTGGGCGTGGGGGATGGAATATTGATTAAAGCCATTGGTGAGGCATCGGGCACGGCCCCCAATATGATTAAAAAGAAGTACGAGAAGGAGGGCGATTTAGGCAATGTGGCCATGAATGCCAAGGGGAAACAACGGACGCTGGTAGGATTTGGGAAATCAACTGGTGCAGGAGGTGGACCAAAGAGATTGAGTTGTGTGGATGTTCTGAAGGTGTTCAAGGAAATTGTAAGTTCTGCTGAAATATTACCAATGGCTTAGTTTCATTGTTTGCACACGTGTTGCATTCCAGCTAACAACAATACTGCAAATCCATCGCTTCGAAACCTGGGGGATCATAAATGCGTCAGGCCAACGTGACAGGATCCCAATCCCAGAAATGGAAAGTCGACAAAATTAAATCCCTCCTCGTTCGCGCGAAAGGATGTGAATCAAAGTACATCATTCGTGGATTGCAGGGGAAACTTCGAATTGGATTGGCCAAAAATACAGTGTTAGCAAGCTTGTCTCATGCAGTCATGTTGACAAAGCCTCGCGATGTAGCGGATCTGACGGAAGAGCAGTTGGCTCGTATCCGAAAGCTTGATGGAACGGACGGTACGTGTGTCCAATGTCCAACCTAATGTGACTTTAGGGGGTAGCTTGGCACTGTTGTTCGCGTCTCCTTATTCAATCATCGATATCTCATTCCTTTTACCAATCAATTCTCTGCCATTCCCCTTCCCGTGAACTGAACGCATTTTCTGGCAAGTAGAGGCTTACCCCCCCACAGCACGTGCGCTTTGTGGAAAGCGTCTACCACCCCTCGATGTCCAACTCGAGGCTGCCGTTGACATCGTCAAGAAAGCCTACAATGAGGTCTCATCATACGACGCCCTGCTCGATGCACTCCTCTCGGCACCGATTCAGGAATTGCACAAGCATTGCGCGTTATTGCCTGGCGTTCCCGTGGGTCCCATGTTGGCGAAGCCCACCAAGAGTGTTCAAGAGGTATTAAAGCGTCTGGATGGGTTGCGATTTACCTGCGAATACAAGTACGATGGGGAGCGTGCTCAGGTTCACATGCTTTCCAACGGAGAGACGAAGGTGTTCTCCCGCTCGTTACTCAATACGTCAGAGAAGTTCCCTGAAGTACCTCTCTACGTTCAAGAGTCTTGCAAAGAGACGAATGTTGTGGATTTCGTACTGGATGCCGAAGTGGTGGCATTCAACCGTGAAACGAATCAATTCGTACCCTTTCAAGTCTTGTCCACGCGGAAGCGTACAGAGGAGTCTGCTGAGAGTGCAAAGGTACAAGTGATCGTTCAGGCATTCGATTTGATGTATTTGAATGGCAAATCTTTGTTGGACAAGACCTTAGCGGAACGAAGGGATTTGATGAAAAAGAATTTCCTTCCGATCGAGGGAAAATTCCAGTGAGTACTTGATTCATCGTATCATTCGATTTGGAGTCAACGTGACTTAACACCTACTGTTATTCTCTGTACACTGTCGCAGGTATGCCACGTCAATAGACCACACAGAAGATGGAGACACTGCCGTTATTGAGGAATTCCTCGATGCTGCCGTAAAGGGTCAGTGTGAAGGATTGATGGTCAAGACTTTGGATGAAAATGCCGCGTACGAACCGAGCCGCCGTTCACTCAATTGGTTGAAGCTAAAGAAGGATTACCTTGATGGTCTTGGAGACAGTGTCGACTTGGTTCCCTTGGGAGCGTGTAAGTATTGAATAGTTATCTATTGTTTGGCTATGTTTACGGATACAGCACTCTTACCGCACGACCCTTCATCCGATTGCTCCGATATTATGTAGACCACGGAAAAGGAAAACGAACAGGCGTCTACGGTGCATACCTCCTTGCCTGTTACGACGAGGACACCGAGCAGTTCCAATCGGTTTGCAAGATAGGAACGGGCTTCTCCGATGAGGACTTGAAAGAACTTGCCGCCTCACTCAATAATCACGTAATACCCGAAAAGAGCTCCCAATACAACGTTTCTGATACACTGGCGTGCGATGTGTGGTTTGATGCGGTTCAAGTTTGGGAAGTCAAGGCAGCCGACCTTTCGAAATCATCCACACACAAGGGGGCCATTGATAAGACGGGTGAGAACGGTAGGGGTATTGGACTGCGCTTCCCAAGGTTTGAGCGGGTCCGTTCTGATAAGAAGCCGGAAGATGCGACCTCGAGTGATCAGATTTTGGATATGTATTATGCTCAAGATTCAATCGTCGCAGGTGGTGACGGGGGTGATGACATGGACGGAATTTAGGCATGAGCGAAACTTTCATTAAGCCAACAATCAGTGAACGAAATGGATTCAAAATTGGATTTCTTTACATTAATCTGGCAGCTGCATACCTCAAATACGCACGACGGATACATCAGAATTGCCTATCCAGATTTGTGTTGGTCCTTTGACAATTTCAACTTGCTGCTCCCAGCAACCTCGCTTTTTTTCTCTCTCCAAATGACACCTTCCTCAACATCCACCTTCACAAGCGTTCCCTCCTCATTCGTAAATATCTTGCTTGCATCCTTCAAATCTCCAATAGCGGCCCAAGCGCCGGCCTTTTTCGAATGCGTTACGAAGTCGATTGCAGCTTGTATCTTTGGCCCCATACTTCCTGGAAAGTTCTTCCCTGCCTTTGTACCGAGAAGATATTCCGGACTGGCCATTTTCATTTCTCGTGCCTCCGGCTTGCCGTAGTTTTGCCAAATTCCGCCGCCATCAGTAAGGATGATGAAGCCATCGGCATCCAATTCATTTGCGAGTTTGCTGCCGCAGCGATCTTTGTCGATAACGGCCTCGACGCCGATAAGCGTAAGAGGGTTGGAAGGTACACGCGATACTGGAATGCCACCTCCTCCGCACGCGATGGGTAGGATGTTTGGACATTGTTCGAGGAGAGTTCTGATGGCTCCAACTTGAAGAATTCTAGATATAATTGTCGTAGATATTCATTGTCATGGATGAAGTCGCATCAAAAGCGATGGGATGAGTGAGCATGTCTAATACATGTATCGATCACTTAAAGCAATCAAGACGTGAATAACGTACTCCTGAGGAGGTGGGCTGGGAACGACCCTCCTAAAATACTCTCCATCCGGCTTCATCACCCATCCCAAGCTCTGGCTCAACGCAGTGGCTTCTTTCGCACCGCTGGACAAATCATGATGTTTTAGTTTTTATCAAAGTGAAATAATTTGTTGAGGGGTTGCGGAAAATTCCAATGGAAATAGAATTGTGTGAGAGTGGAATTGCAATGAAAGCAAGGTACACATCAATCTTCATTGACTCACTAGATCGGTCCGACGAATTTGCTCGGGTCACGAAACGCCTCATGCTGCGGATCGACGACAACTTGACAGATGATGGGCGCAGTAGTGCAGCCGGCAGAGGAGAGTGCCTGGGCGAGGACGTATCCAATTTGTCCCATGGACTCGGCTCCCAACACGTCAAAGCTGAAGGAAGGAAGTAGAGAGCGATTCGGATGATGAAAAATTGACAGAAAAAAATGCCGGATTCAAGGTTAAAGATGACGACGATGTCACGCAGCCATTAGGAAACCCTGTTAACAACACAGGAATCCATTCAATATCTACCATTTTCTCACCTGGCAGCACTCCGTTCCAGCGCCAGCTCACCCACTTGCGGTCCATTGCCATGTGTCAATACCAACTCATGCTCTTTCGCCAGGTTAACTATCGTTGGTGCCATCTCGGCGGCGGCTTTTAACATGTTTTCTATAGTGAGCCTTTCTCCGCGGCGTTGCAAGGCATTCCCTCCCACGGCCACCACAATACGATCGGACAAGGGGGCTGTGGAGGAGATGTACGATCGTTGAAGTTGGTGAAGGCATTTATTACTTTTCGATGCTGTGAGTGATGTTGATGCTGGCGCCAAATTAAGAAGGGGGCAAGAGGCAGATTTGAGAAGAATGGAGTGCCTGGTGGAAGCGATCATGGTTGAATGAGGTTGAATGATACGTAGTTGATCATCATGCACACGTTACACGTAAAGGTAGGTAGGTAGTAGGTAGTAACTTTTACTCTACGTACATCATCATCTCTGTGGACAAACGAGCTCCACGTGTACCTCCAAACCACGTTGAAAATTCAAAATTCCAATGCATGACTTTACCTGCCTAAAAGCTAACAAAACAGTGTCTACAGTGTGTATGCAAAGAAAGCCATCAATTGCTACGGATAGAGTATTATCAAACATATTTGTTCACCTTAGAGCTGCGAATAAGATATTGGTTTCTACTTCTCTCATTCAGTATACGTATTCCACAATCTATCTCCCTTTAAGCTGCAATGGAGGAATGCTCTCTTACAAACGTCTCCATCTCCTCTGGTCCATGATTGTGACATGCGATAGATGCCAGGTGACACTTGCCACTATTGCATAGTCTTGGTTGAAGCTCAAAGATGTGTTGATGCAAATAGTGAGAGACCATATACCCGATTGCCCAATCAGAATGCAAGCAAAATTGTCGTGTGGCGGAATACTTGTAGAATATATCCAATGCCGTATCTCCATTCTGAAATACGTCCAACTCCCCGATAAGATTTTGTTGCAGAGCAGCACAGCTCAAGTCGTTGAATGAGTTCTCGGCGTTTTGACGCCGCGACAACTCATTTGTATCACAATAAATTGGTTGGGTCAGATGATGGATGGCGGCTTTATTGAAGAATGTTCCAAAGCCTCCAAAGGGGAATATGAATCCGATACCAACGTCGTATGGACAGGCCGATCCAACGAAAGGATTGCCCTGCACAAATTCTGAATGAAGTTGCATAGAAGTCTTAAGATTTTCTAAATCCTGGAATATAACAAAAGAAAACAGAAGTACCGCAAAATAAATGAGCAAATGGATTGATATGACGAGTTTCCGATGGAAACTATACTCAACCTTTGTTTTCTCGCGTAGCATACTCACCACAGAAGTGTCATCATCTACTATCATCAATACATCTGGAATATTCGAGGCATTGCGATACATCTCCATAAGCCAACCAAGTCCATGACCTGGACGACGCTGGGCACAGAACCATCCCGCATTCCTTGATTCTATTCCTTGTCTGCTTGCCATGCCGAAATGCGATTGTCGGAATTTTTCCAGTCGCTTATTCTGCCAACCCATGTCTCCTTGACAGGATTGTACGTATGATTGAAGGGCATCCTTGTCCATGGTTTCGCAATGTGGGTCGTAATCTTGTTCTTCGTTGATGCCCCAAAAGTTTCGTACGTGAACGTGATTTGCCCAGGTGTTAATTTGTGCGATCATCTGCTCATCATGGAATACGTGAGAGGGGGGACGAGGGACAAGCCATTATTATTTAATACACGATGCAAAAAAGAAAAAAAACTGCAATGGTTGGTGGGAGTAGTATGTATGCCTTGCACTCACGTATTCGGGCCGTGTTCGAGAGCCAATGCTAAGGACATCTACAATCATCCCCTGATGATCGAAGCCGGGAGGACGACTGTGTACAATCGCGGGAGGAACATACTTGGATTCGTCGAGACGGGCTTCCGGAACCACAAACAGTGAATTCTCCGCGGGGATAGCCTCCCCGCCGTCGTCCTTGACAAAGACTGTTCGCGGATCGGAAAAAAGCTTTGCGAATGGTTGATGGAATGCAGGATAATAGGACACGATGCACGGGAGGTAATGTTTTGAGAAATTTTCTATGCGATGAACTCAGCCAAGTCACGTTGTCACATTTGAAACTTGATTAAGGTAATGGATGACTGACCTCTGGCAAGCCCATGAGTTGACGACGTCTTTGGTCATAATCATAATGTGATGACGATACAATAATATTTGGTATCCACTGTCCAATGCCGACGCCGCTAATTACCACCCGGAGCGTCAAGACCAAGGCGAAGCTGATGACACCAAACAAAAGGGAAATCTCTTTGATCATCATCATCGTGATGTCTCTCCGCGATCGAAAATCCACGGGGCGATCAGGATGATATGAGCGGATTTGGCAAGAAGGATAAAAGAAGCGGAATGGGGCGCAATGGAATCGAACTTGCAGTTCGTTGCATTATCTGTGTATGCTGTAGCAGTAGTACTACCTCTCTAGAGATTGTGGCATTCCGACAGCAGAGTACCTACTACTGAATGTTGAATGTGCCTTTTGACGGATGGTCACGGTCATGGTCATTGCAAGTGAGGTTGAGGGAAATTATTACGAGTTTAATTATTGCGTCGGTGGTACGAGTTTAAAGTCCTATCTGTCTGTGAGATTTTATTTTTTGCGATTAGCGAGAATATATTTTTTTCCATCGACCGCACGGCCACATTGAGGTTGAGGGAATTCCTACCTTAGCTTTGTGGGATATGTTCTCCTTTCTCGTAGAATGCAGATTCTATTCTATTCTATTCTGTAGAATCGAAA
>JALLBB010000382.1:0-16173 GCA_036939735.1 Discostella stelligera | reverse complement strand
AAATCTTTTCTTGAAAAGATAGATTCTTGTGATAATTAATCTGAGAAATAAGAAATGGTTTAATATTGTTGTTGGTAACTACTCAAATCCTACGTACTTCTGCCATAGATAGGATTAACTATAGCGAGAAAGGATATTTGCTTGTCTGAGGATTACAAGGAGTCAATGCTTTCCACATCCCTCCACAAGCATAATATGCACAGTGCGCCCCTGCACCACCCGTTGGTTTCTGTGCTCAATGACCTCAAAGTCAAGTTCACAGATCTCTGAAGCGGGCACCATTGGCTTGTGTTGGACATGGTGTTTCTGCAACAAAATCTATCTTTCTCTTCACTAATGACAATCTCTCTGACATCATTGATGACTATTGTGAATACACAGCCTACAAAGCTAATGCTGGACAACATGCTCTTCCATTTCACATTTGGGTCCGTGACAAAATGTGCCATCACTGCAGGGAACAGGGACATATTGTTGGCAAAAACTGCCCAACATTTTTCAAGGTTGCCGGTGGCATACCTCTCCCCACAAAAACAACTTAAAAATCACAGAGATGCATCAGTCAGATGCATACTGCAACTGACACAGCTCTCACACATGGTACCCATCATCCAAACACTACCCAACCCTTCAACAGAGGTACATCCCACCAAACTTGACAGCTACTCATGACTTGGGATATACATCAGATAATTCATTGTCCTCTACATAAAAGACCAAACAATATCTGCTGGTGACACCAACACTGGTCATGCTGCCTTTCTTGCAGCTCTTGGTTGCCCAAAAGAATATGCAGTGAGCTTCTTAGTTCTCACAAATGCTGCTTGGCCAAAACCTTCCAAGACAACCACATTACCATCATTCTTCTTCTCTACCATCTTCTTGTGATCACCACCATTTCACTTCTACCACTACAAAATGACATTTGCTACTTGCAATGGCTACATTATCTTATGAGGTTATGCTACCTTTTGATCCTACTTTGTGACTACTATGCCGGTTTGGCATCACTCTGCACTATGATCTATCTTTCTTTCCTTGATCTGGCACCACCATGGAATATATCAAAGGACTTAACATAGTATTACCCACAACATTTTTAAAAACATGGTCATTACCGTTTCACTGCACAGTACCCAACCATTTGCTGGAAGCAGTTCTACTCATTCCTCCTCCTTCTCCTCCATGGTTCTTGACAATATACGATGCCAACCACTACAAACATGAAACTCAAGAACGTTCATTGGTGTCCTCACACACAAGACACATGGAGACTTCTCTACTAGAAGGTAGACTTCTCAAACATGACTTCATTTGATCCAAGTAATATCATCTATGATAAACAGTGTCATAGTACTTGGCACTCTTCTACACCACAACAATTCACTCTTGATATGCCGTCAATACCAAATGATCTGTTTCAACATCCAAGTGACATCATCCACATCCTTTGCTTCAAAACAAAATCAATGGTGACATGCAGCAATACACCCCTTTTCTACACACTTCTTGAAAATCCATCCTGCTACAACTCACTGATGCCTACCTTGACCCCACAGTTGATTGTTGATACTAGAGCCTCAATGTGTATATCACCACTACAATCAGATTTTGCTACCTATCAACGCAGTACCAAGAAGATGACTGACCTCTTGTCTTGTAACTCTGTCACTGGCAAAGGTGCAATATATTGGCATGTACCATGCCAATGGTAATCAGGTCACACTCAAACTCCCCGGCTGTCACATCCCTAAAGCCAAGGTTTGCCTTCTCAGCCCTCAGCTACTCCATAATCGGGTGGGTGGTACTTCCAGCATCTAGGTTGCACATTCCAGTTTCTGGAACCTGAAATTTGACCCCCACAATTATACGGAAAGTCACAGGATTCCGGCCAAAATGTGCAACCTAGTCCAGCATAAGGACACATCAACTCATGATGCACCTTGGTTCTGGCAAAGTACTCAATGCACCATACTGCCCACAAACACGTCTCCCTTGTCTCACTCCAGCAGGCTGCTACAATAGTGAATTGGCCTCATTTTGGTGCTCTACTTTTGATTACAAGTCTGATGAAGTAATTGCATTTCTGTTGCTCCTCAATGAGTCCAACATAAACCTCCAAGCTGGACAAAAGGAAACCCTCCTCTGGCACCATTGTCTTTTCATGCATTCATTGGCTGGATTCAGCTCCTCATTCGTGATTGCAAATGGCTCCGTGAAAAATAAAATCTCTGACTCATGCCTCCACAAAACCATTTTTACCGTGCAACACCAAAGCACAAATATGTGACCTACGAGGACTCAAATGCATTGCATGAGTGTGTGCTATGGCTTGTAGCTGTTCTATCACCACGGCATCATTCATTGACCCTTATCAACTACATCAGTTGGAAACCAACTAGATGGCACAGTTGAGAAAGTTCTCAAAACATCCCACCTTACACCTGGTGGTTGCCCTATCTCCAGTTGCTGGTCACCTCTACACCACATATGGTCAAGAATGTCAGGGTTATACTTGTGGCACACTGTTTGTTGATCACGCAAGCAGAAAAATGCAATTACCCTAAACTTTTGACAACAGCAAATGAAACAATTAGCAGTAAGTGCACCTTTGAATGACTTGCTCTCAAAGAAGGGATCACCATTAGAGAATACCACTTGGATAATGGTGTTTTCACATCTGATGCTTTCTGCACTGCGTGCAAGCATCTACATCAGATAGTACCATTTAGCGGGATTGGGGCACATCAACAAAAATGGCATTGCTGAATGGAATATAAAAACAATATTGCAATATGCTCGCGCAAACATGCTACATGCTGCTTAACATCGGCCCGAATATGCCAACATCAAGCTCTGGTCGCAAGCAGTTGATTATGTGGTCTGGGGTTTTATTGTCTACCCTCAATTAAGCATGGTCTTAGCCCAAATGAATTGTGGTTGCATATTTGATGAATTCTTCATGACCTCCAGTGTGCACGACCCTTTGGGTGTCTAGTTTATATTCTGGACCCCAAGCTGCAGGATGGGGGCAAAGTTCCTGAGTGGGACCCTTGCGCTTGCCATGGTATATTTGTGGGTTTCTCAAAGATGCACTCATCAATTGTACAACTATGGCTTAATATCACGACCGGCAAAATTACTCTGCAATATCATGTCATCTTTGGTGAAAAGTTTCAGACAGTTGCTTCACTCCCAACTGGCACCACACTCTGGCTCAACATCATTCGTTTCAAAACATACTGCTTCCTTGATGACAACAACATATATCAATTGATGAGCCAGTTAATGCAGACAATGCTTTGCCTCCTTCACCTCCTTACCTCCTGCCTCAAGAATTCACTGATTGGTTTCAATCAAACACTGCTCCGCCGGTTGCAACTGCCCCACCACCTCACTTCCAATTCGGTTAGCATCACGATGATGTTGTTGTTCTTAACATACCTGAGTCAATTGAACTACTTGTCACAAACAGAAGCCTCACAGTGCTGCTTCAGAGGGAGCTGGCTTGGCTTACGACAGAGAAAACACAGATTCACAGGGAGCATCGCTCCCTCACACAACACCCTCCAACCAAACTCTTCCTATGGCAACTGGCTGACCATCCCAAAATGTTGGCACATACAAAGATGGTCCAGCAAAGATTAACCGCCTTCCTATCAGTGGTGAAGAATATGATTTTACCTTTCACAATTTGGCAATACTTGATCCTCCTGCTGTAAGGATTGCAAAGCATGGCCTAACAGCATCTCAGCCACCTCCTCAAAAGATTTCTAAATCCACGCTATATGACTGTTCTCTTCTCCAGTCAGTTTGGTCACCCCATGACAATTACTATGATTACTTCCTGATGGACATTGCAGATCATACCCTTGTTGACAATGTTCATGCTCCATGATTTGCATGTTCTTGCTGCACACATTTAATCCAAAAATAACATTGAGAACCCTTCCCTTGAAATGGCTATCAACGGTCCATATCAAGCTGAATATTGGGTAGCAACAATGCAATCAGAGCTTCACACATTTACATCCAAATTCAAATGCTCAAGTCTTGCTCCTCACACACCTGGCATGCACGTTCTTCCATCAAGGCATTCAAGGTGAAACAATATCCAGATGGGTCAGTCAAGAAATTCAATGCCCATTTTTGCGCACGGTGTGACAGACAACTTGAAGGCATAGACTACTTTGAGACATGAGCACCAGTTGTGCAATGGTCTACCATTTGCATTGTTATGATTATTGTGGCTTCTCTTGGATATTGCTCAGCACAATGTGACCATGTCTTTCTTCCCGAAGATGAACATGTATACATTGCACAACCTTGCAGTTTCTCAAAGAAACCAAATCATGTCCTTTGCCTAAATCAATCTCTCTATGGTCTCAAACAAGCGCCTCAACATTTATTTCTTTGCCTATTTGTCAGAACATCTACTCAACCATGGTCCTGGCTTTTCATGAATCACAATATGATTGCTATTGTTACATTGAAGACCTCCTAATTTATTCACCCACCGATGCTCTCATCAATGACTTTGTCACTGTCATGCAACAAGATGAAATTTGTCTCCGTTGTGAAGGCACCGCGTAAGGCTATCTGGGCATTGACATCAAGAAATCAACCGACAAATACATCTCACTCAGACAGGCCTCGGTGAGCGTATTCTCAGCATGCTTGGTCTCAACAAATTCTCAACTTCATGCCAAACATCAGCAGAGGTTGCGACTTCCAAAAGATGTGGATGGTGAAAGCGCCAGTGGCATCATCAATTATGCCAGTATTGTCAGGATGCTCCTCTATCTTTGTGGACACACATGACCAGATCTTTCCTTTGCAGTTCACCATTGTGCATGCTACACACTTGCGCCAACAAAATGCCATGAATAGGCTCTCCTTTGTATTGGGCACTATCTATGAGGAACTGTTGACAGAGGTCTGATCTTGAATCCCCCCTCATAGGACCTTCATCTTGACTGTTATGCAGATGCCAACTTTGCTGGCCTGTGGTCGCATGAAGACAGTCAGGATCCTCATTGTGTTTGCAGTCAAACTGGTTAGATTACTCTTGCTTGCTGCCCGAGTGTTTGGGCAAGCACGATGCAATCTGAGACTGCACTGTCCATAATGGAGGCGGAATATATTGCTCTGAGTACAGATTGTCATGACTTATTTCCAATCATTGACAAAATGGTGGAAGCTAATTTGACCCTCCAGTTTCCAGGCTCCAATATCGTGTGATTGTACTTGGTAAATTGGAGCCTCGATGCATGACTGCTTGCTCAAAGCGTTACACAGTAAAATATCACTGGTTTCATGAGTCATGAGCACCTCAGTCCACGGAATATTGACCTAGTCGAAATTTCATTGGAAAACCAATTAGGAGACATGATCTTCACCAAAGGCCTCAGAAACGTTGCCTTCCAGCATGTGCGAAAGCAGCTGATGGGATGGTGACCCTGCCATCATCCCCATTCGAGAGGGAGTGTAGTAGATGTTATGGGATGGGACCAAAGACTCCCCACTGCCTAGTAGTCTGTCTGTCACTTCCCTACATATTCATCCTCCCCTCTCTATCGTACTTTCCAATAACCAATAAAATTTGCAGTTGCAGTGATATCACATATCACCGCATGCATCTTTAGTCTACACTACTTCCAATTGTTCCATAGTCTCCAGCGTTTACTCACTACAAGAAGTAGAGGTCAGTCAGTAGTGCGTACCGATCATTTCCTTATCAGACAGAGGGTAGTAGAGAGTGATGGGCAAATCTTCCAACAAAAACGCCAAATCATCATCCAAGGGCGGCGGCAGTAAAAGAGACGGCAATGGCGCAAACACTACTTCTGCAAAAGTAGTATGTCCATGTGCCGATCCGTTTCAATGCATTTGTGGTAATCGACCAGATCGTCCATCAAGGTAGGTCCATCACTGGACGACTATGCCAAGCTTCTAGAGAGGTAAAGATAAGAGTCCATGGCGCCGCCGCAGTGGGTTTGTGCGGTCCTTGTTCTTGCTTATGGTACTTTGTCATGATGATTTGCTTTCGTCATTTTTAATTGTCCCTTTATTATTTCAACATCCAACGTACACCGCATCGTCCTCTGTCATCATCTCCTATTGAATTATATTGAATGCATCATGGATGAAAAATGCAAATTATCGTCCTCCTTCTCCTCTTTCTCTCATCATCATCATCTCATCATCATCAACAACAACAACATCATCAACATCAAACACGCACACACACATGCGCGCGCACACACACACACACACACATACACACAATCACAGAGGGCATAAATGGGATTCAATCACCCAAACTTGGGGTGGCAAAGGACATAAACAATGGGGAGCTTCAGGACAGGCGGCTGCGTCTTCTGCAGCTGCTAGTATTGTATCACCACTTACCTCTACTACATCATCCTCGGCCGCAGCATTGAGTGCTCGTGACGAGGGATGGAAAAAACAGAGTGAACGAGGAGGTGAATTGTCGTCACTGTCGAGATCGTCGTCAGCGGTATCATCATCAACATCACAACAGGAAAATGGCAATAGAAAGGCATCTCCAAAAATATTCGTCAATAGATTAGTAGGTGATAGTATTGGCAACAATCACGTCGGTAAGAGCAAGGATACGACAACCTCCACTACTAGTACGGTGACGGCTGCCTCTCCTTCTTCTCAATGTCGGCCGACACTGACAAACACTACTATTCAAAATGCCACAACCAAAAATAATAATACCAAAGAAGAAGAAGACGAGAGAAGACGACGAAATCAAGAAATTGCCACACGACGTCGTAAACATCAAGCAATATTGGATGCCAATCGTCCCATGGAAGTATTTTTATCGAAAGATTTTCGGAAACGGATTGAAAGGTTGTTGTGCATGGAACAGGACAACAGCAATGGAGACGACAACTTCAATAATGACGCCAGCAATTGCAGTGAAGATAATGATGATGACAACGACGACGATGGTATGGAGAGTGATATTAAGGAAGAGGAAGAGATGGAAGACATTGACACACATCGGCAGTTGGTGAGAGATGGATTTTCATCTCGCGACGTTCTGTTGGCAATGAAGATGATTCGCACTAGACGAAGAGCGATGACGAATACAAAAATAGGTGGAGAAACGATTAGTTATTATGAGGAAGTGTTGCAACACTTATGCATACGATTGAACGAGGATAATTTACCGTCGGGTTTTGATCCTAGGGGAGGCACACTGGATGTGCTTCATCCAAAGGGTGGCGATGGTGGAGCGCGGGATGAGGAGGCGAGCACGACGAAGACTGGGCCATTATGGCAGAATGAAGCCAAAACGGAGGTCAACGAAATCATCGGAGGCGGGGTTGACAATGACGAGAATGATGGCATTGTCCTTCGATTCGCGCACCGTTTTGGTCTCTCGAGGAGAGAGGCGTACGCCATCTACTCTTACTCGCGATCTTCAGAATCATTGTTGTCGTCGACGATGCCATTTTCCTGTATGAGAGATGCGGAGGGAAATCATGTTGACACGATGAAACGTGCCTTCTGGAAACTACTGGTAGATGCCGCCCCCCTTGACGGAGCCGTAGAAGACGTGGGAATGACTTTGCAGTTGTCTGACGAAGACAGGCAACGGAACTTGGTTGCATCATCCGACGAGCTCAAGGCAATCGAATCTATCTTTATTGGTGATGGGGAGGTAGCGATCGAGAGAAATGACCAGAAAACATGCGTGTCCATAGCTTTGCCGCAAGTTGGAAATGACAAGCTCTTTCTGGAGGTGAGTTATGCTGACGGATTTTATCCAGACGTTCCACCCACGGTCTTTGTCGTCAGTGCGGAAGGTCTGGACAGCTGTGGAGACGCGAGCTATCACTGCGGTGGCAAAGTCCATCTTGACTTGGTTCGAAACTTATCAGAAATGGGACATGGACGGGAGGTTATCTTCGAGTTGTTCGGCGCTGCAAGTTCGCTCCTACAGGAGGAAGCGGAGTCGCCCTCTACTGCCTCGTCTTCTGTACTGCTGTCACACTTGCTGAAGAGCGAAGGAAATGGTGATACGGCGGCGGCGGAGATCAATGATGAAATGAAAGCTCGCAGCACCATGCAGTACCCTACCCCATCGAAAGAACCGACTGTTGAGGTCATTAACCAAGTGGAGACAGATGAACTAATCAATTTGAATCAGTCTCGTGCAGGAGGGCGATCGTCAAAGAGAGAACGACCGACGAGACCGACAATTCGACGACCGCGTGATCGGGATACGTTCTGGAATGTCCCTCCCGAGGACATTCCTCTTGCGGCATCGCCCATAATTTCACCAGCGTTGACACGCGAACGGAAGTCACTACCCGCGGCAGCCGCTAGGGGCGAATTCTTATCATTGCTGGCCAGAGCTGTTGATTGTGGCGGGAGGGTACTGCTCGTTACTGGCGAGACAGGATGCGGCAAGGCGAGTAGAGTCTAGGTGATTCAGATGACATACATTTTACACCCTCAATGTTTCTCACTTCTTCTCATTACTTCAGACTACACAAATTCCTCAATTCATTCTCGAAAGCTCCCCAACAAAGTCCAAGATAATCGTTGCTCAACCCCGTCGCCTAGCGGCAACCGGTGTTGCATCTCGCGTCGCATCGGAAAGAGGCGAGTCTCGTCCAGGCATCGCAACTGTAGGCTATGTGGTGCGAGGAGATTCAAAAACGTGCGCCTTGACAAGGCTCCTGTTCTGCACAACGGGAGTGTTGCTCCGTCAGCTACAATCTAGGAATGCGCTCGAAAATTTATCTCACATTGTTATCGATGAGGTAAGCTTGTGGATAGATCCTCTTGCGCCGCATGTTTGTCTCTCAGCCTGACGCTCACAAAAATGTAATGTTTGTTCAGGTTCATGAGCGGCATCTCGATACCGATGTATTGTTAGCCATACTCAAAAAGACTTTGCCATCGCTGCCGAACTTAGTTGTGGTATTAATGTCAGGTAAGTACTAGTTTTTACACGTTACCCCCCTACTACCTGCCTTTCCCAGCCCAATTCACTCACACAATTTTATTCACATCAATGCCTTTAGCAACCATGGACGCGGATAGGTTTGCCAAATATTGGGGCGAACGTACGCCGAGGATGCACATTCCTGGGCGAACGTTTCCAGTGGAGGATTTCTCACTGGAAGATGTACTAGAGATGACACGTTACATCCCACCAAACAAGAATAAGAAGAAAAAAGAGTCGCAATACTTTCGAGGAGACAGTGGTGGAAGCAATCTTACTCGACCTTCGTTTAAGGAAAATGATGTTCCTGGAGATGACGGAGACCGTCCAGTGGGAATGACAACGAGTTCAACCCCAGAAGTGTGCGTGGTGCCACTTGATGAAAGGCTCAGGCGTGTGAATAAAGAAGAGATTGACTACGATTTAATTGCAGTTCTCATCAAGACGCTATTACAGATGAAGGAGGACGACGGATCCATCCTAATCTTCCTTCCCGGAGCAGGGGAAATAGAAAAAGCGGAAAGAGCCATCTGTCAGATTGTCAAAGGTTTCAATTTTATCATCCTTCCCCTACACGGTGGGCTGCAGACGGAGAAACAACAGCTTGTTTTTGTACCATCACATAAGGGCTGCACTAAAGTGATTTTGAGCACCAACATTGCCGAGACGTCCATCACAATCCCTGACTGCACCATTGTCGTGGATACGTGCAAAGAGAAGCAGGGCTCGTTTGATCCAACAAACCGCATGCCGCTGCTCCTGGAGCGATTCGCATCCCGAGATTCATTGAAGCAACGTCGGGGTAGAGCTGGACGAGTTAGAGCCGGGACGTATTACAAACTAATATCCTCATCGTTGCATGGCAAGTTACCTGAACATGGGGAACCAGAGATTATGCGATGCGCCCTTGATCAGACTCTTCTCTCTCTGATATATCTTGGGTTAGAGAATGGATCGGGCGAGTTTACTAGAACACTGCTCGACCCTCCGAGTCGTCAATCTATAGACGCTGCATTGCAATATCTTGAGAAAATTGGTGCTCTAAACAGAGATGAGGGCCTTGCATTCCTCACTCCGCTAGGCACGCATCTCGCGGGCATCCCATCGCCTCCCGCGGTGGGCAAGCTGCTCGTGATGGGTTGCCTTCTTGGTTGTCGTGAAATTTCTGTCGCGATTGCGGCTGGGATGAGTGTGGGTCGAAGTCCTTTCCTTCGCATTGATTCACGTAACAACGAAAATCGTCAAAGTGAGAACGAAATAGAACAAGAGAAGGAGTTCTCCTCCCGCAGAATAACAGAGGAACGCGCCGCGCTCTTCAAAATTGTTGGCAACAGTGATCATGTCCTGTTAGGCAAGGCATTTCTCATGTGGAGAGATAGTAACGGTACATCTGAAAGGAAGAGATTTTGCGATAAGCTTGGCCTCGCCTTTAACGGGATGAGAGATATGTTGGCGCTGACACGTCAATTTGACTCGTCGTTGTCCTCCTTAGGATTTCTTCCGTCAACAGCGTGCAATTCAAATGAAAATTCGTGGAGAATTGTTCGATCAGTAGTCGTTGCGTCTTTATCACCGACACAGATCATCCGGGTACAACGTCCTTCGGCAAAATATACTGAGGTGCGTCATGTATATTATCCATTTATTTTCATTTCAATATAACAACAACACGGGCTATTAACCTCTAACAACATCACAAATAATAGACAGTTGAAGGCGCGGTGGAAAAGAAAGGAGAAGCGAAGGAGCTCAAATTCTTTGTACGCGGTGGCGGCGAGCAGATTACTTGCAAGTCCGATCGCGAGAGTGCGAACAGGACTAATGTCAACGAAGAAAGAGTTTTTATTCATCCCAGCTCTTCTCTTTTTGCAGTTGGTACATTTAGCTGTCCATGGCTTGTTTACCATCGACTTATCCACACAACAAAAGCGTTCGTAAATGACGCGACAGAATGCAATCCCTACAGTTTGTTACTGTTTGGCGGGCCGATGGAGGTCCGAGCTTCGAAGGGCCTGATTGTGTTGGATAATTGGATTCATTTATCAGCGAATGCTCGCATCGGATCATTGATTGGTGGTCTAAGGAAAATAGTCGACGATCTCCTAGAGCAGAAGGTTGCAGACCCATCCCTGGACATTTCTGACTCTTCCGAAATGAAATTGATTACAGAGTGAGTGACTCAATTTCGTTTGATTTTGCGTCAAAAGATTCATGCCTCACCATGTCCTGCATATCCACCAGATTATTACGACAAGATGGTGTTTGATGTCCAACACACGTTAGCTAACAATTTGGAAGAAAGTAATGTTCAACATTCCTCCCAACAAAGCCTTCAAAGGAGATCTTGTCACTGGGTTTGTTGTACCCAATCGCGCAGAATGTAAGCGGCACAAGTCGACACAGCGGATGCAGAAAAATGACAATAACAATCCTAATTTTGGCGTATGGATCAGCGCCTGTGTCAAAAGTCAATATGAAATAGAAATCTAGCTCAACTGCCGATGTTCACCTTGACGAAGGCAGTTGTATCTTCCGTAGGAGGAGGAGCGCCCAAAATTCGCTCATCAACCTGTCATGCTCACCATGATGTGACCAACAACGAGACATCGTACTATCCATCGCGTACTACTGCTGCAAGAGCTTCTGTTCATCCACGTCTACTAATCTCTTTGACCCCAGGCAAAACAAACTTTTAACGGCCGACCTCTTCCTTGGCTTTTCCGCGTCACCGGTTCTCTTTCTCCGTTGTGTTGTTTCTTTCGGGCGACTGCGTCTCCAATATCATGTTATCAAATACACATCAAATCGATTCACAGACCCCCGAACATCATAGGATGGCTTGGGAAAATCTGCGAGATTGATTATTGATGGATGCCCGTCACACGACGCGCCGTCGTACACTTCGCTACTCGCCACCCCTAGAGGCTTGGCACCAATAGGGCGCTTCACCACCACTCGTTTCTTCGCAAGTTTGCATGCAGCGAGCAATAAGGCTTGTTCTTCCTTCAATCGTTCAACTTCAGTAAGCACTCTCGACGCATTATTATCCCCACCAGCATTTATTACTGTTTCATCTCGTTTCACTGCCTCCTGTGCAGTTCCAAGCAAGGAGTGCAGAATGGCCATTTCTTTTTTCACTGCCGATTTTTGTTTCTTGCGGGGTGGAAACATTGGATCAAGGTAGCAAATATCTGGTCGTATTGTCGATACACCGCTAGCTGTATCCCCCATGATCGATTCCATCAATCGATACAACACTGTAACTCCATCTCCTTCTTCCATAGTTAGGCATTGTTGCATTTTTTGCGCAATACTCCTCTCATCCTCTGTCAGAATGTATTCAGAGCCAGAATGGGACTCATTTACAACAACATGATCTGCAAGGAGATTCAATCTTCTCATTGCATCCGCGAGTAATAAAGCGACAATTGGATCTCGTTCAATCATGTGCAGCTTTAGTTGTGGAGTATTACCTTGCCACAAAGCTGACAACGATGCAGTATCCCAATGATCAAGATAGGATGTAAGTATGACCAGCGAATCACGCGCCAGTCCTGCGGTAAGATCATAAATGACGATTGGTGGTGTATCATCCTTCTCCTCGCCAACGCTGTTGAACAATTTCTTCGTACCCAAGGCCTTGAGCAATAATTCTTCCCCACCACCACCATCACCGCCTCTACTGTTTTTGTGTAATCGATATCCTAATCCAGTTTCTGGGAGAGGACAAAGATCCACAAAGTATGCATCGCTATTGGGAGATAACATTCTGTTTTTTTTCTTGTTGCGTTGTGGATATTGTTTGTTGTGGTTGACGTTCATAAACATAGAATTCTTCTTCTTGGGGTTGATGGTACCAATAGCAAGTGAATACGACTGGATGCGCGGGTAGGACACGGCAGTTAGATAATGCGTGTAATCGTTATATTTAGTGACTGATTGTTCCATGGGTTTCCTATGATCATCACAATTTTCATCATAATAATCATTGTCATCTAGTATTGGCAACTGATAATCGTTTGAAATTTGTTTCAAGTGCCGCGATGATTCTAATAGCCATGATGACGGATGAATGCTACTGCTGCTGCTGCCATTGTCTTCTATGCGACAACTGGAATGATCAACGTCAATCGGATATTTTGGCATGACAATAACGACCCGTCGATGACAAATATTCGTTTTCTGTATGTTCTGTGATTCAAATGAGGGATCCAGTGGCAGCGGCAGTGCGAAGAGCCGCTTATGCCACTTCCACTGCCGATGAAACGAAGAATATTGACGAATACAAGGCTGTTGTTGTCGTTGGTGATGACAATATTGACAGTGATTGAACAGTGTTTGTGGACCAGTCGTTGTCACGCGGAAGGAGGAGGCTGCGGTACTGGCCAATACTTTACCGATTCCGTTGAAATCAACACCACGGCAGCAACAGCTTTCAGCGATGGTGATTATCATCACCACAACAACCCCCAGCGCAGTGAGGGCAGTACTAGTACTGTTACGCGGGCACAATGGTGTCATGACTTGCTTATTTGTGTGTACTGTGCAGTTTGACAGACATCACGAGAAGAGTATTAATTCTTAATTCGCTATCAATCGATGCTGAGCTATTTTTTTTTCAGTGGAGGTGGATGTCCTTCCGTCCGCCACCTTGCCGCCACTAACTCTCCGCTCCTCGTCTGTCCTTGCTCTCTTTTCTCCTTTTGCTTTCCCTTTCTCCCCGTTTTGAATTTTCTGTGCCAGAAAAAATCAATGGGAAATTCGTAATTAGTCCACGAAGGAATAGATATAGGCTTTGGCGCGGGAAAATAAGTCTCATTTACTGCCACCAAGTAGTGTTTTCATACATGCCGCCATTGTGGCGAGTCGGAGTGAAGTCCCTGCCTCCTCCTCGATCGCACCCTCTCTCCATACATCTCTCTTTCGAATCATCGATTGCTCATTCTTTATCCCACAATCCCACAACCAAATTGGCATCTATATCAGCATAACAATACCACACACCCCGAAAACAACTCTCGGTAATACTTACCAAGCGAAAACAAGCACAACACAAAATGAAGTATTCCAACTCGATCCTTTCTCTCTTCACGTTCGCGGCGGCGTTGTCAATTAGCATCCTTCCATCCTCCTCCCTCGTGGCAGCCAAAAAAGACAAGGGCAATACTGATGATGGCCAAGACCTTCGTCAGGCCGTAAATGTCATGGCCGTCGATGATGTTATCAACCTCCCACCAGGAACTAGTGAAGCATACATCGCAGTACTGGAAAATGACTCGGGGATGAACCTGGTCATCAAATCAATTGCCTCGCAGGCATCGAGGGGTGAATGCATCATTAGCCTTAGTCTCAAAGAGGTGGTGTACAGCCCTCCTGACACCGGCTTTATCGGAAGCGATCAGTGTGAATACAAGGCATGCGATGCCATGGATATGTGCGACACGGCAAAACTGACCATTGTCATCAAGGAGGAAATAACGCCTGGTCCATCGTCTACTCCAGGATTTGGGAACACCAAAACTCTTGCTCCGACACCCGCCTTCCCGGAGATAACACCCGTGCCAACTCCTGGTGAAACCATAGTGGAAGTGACCCCGGCGCCCACACCCAACAAGGTGGTGTTAACACCCTTCCCCACCGAGAGCGGTATTACGCCCGCACCCGTGACTACGCCCAAGTACCCCACTCCGAATCACTACAAGCCCACCGATGCGCCCGTTAGTACGCCCGTCTATCCTACTCCAAACCACCACAAACCCACCGATGCTCCTGTTAGTACGCCCGTCTATCCCACTCCAAACCACCACAAACCCACCGATGCGCCCGTTAGTACGCCCGTCTATCCCACTCCGAACTACCCCAAACCCAAGCCGGAGACTGTACCTGCATACTATTATCCCAATCCTGAGCCTGTTGATACCTATCCCGAGCCGGAACCAGTGTATCAAGAGCCTGTCTATGAGCCGGAGCCTGTTGCGTACCACGAGCCAGTGTCCTATCATGAGCCAGAACCTGCCACCTACTACGAACCCGAGCCTGAGTCCTATCATGAGCCGGAACCTGCATCCGACTACGAACCCAAGCCAGAGGGGCACCACAGCAATGACGACCACTACGACACTGCCACGGATTATGATCATTACGGACACAATGATGATCATTACGAGGAGCCCAAAACAGAACACACAGATGATAGTTACGGTAGTGATCATCATGAACATCATAATGATGAGTCGAACTACCCCACGTATCAGCCCACTCAGAGTGGTTTCTGGAGCGGAAGTGATAGCAGTTGGAGCGGTAGCTGGAATGGAAGTGGCAGTGAGGGTGGTGACAGCGGCAGCTGGAGTGGAAGCAGCGGCAAGTCTGGTAAGGGCAGCAAGGGTAGCAAGAGTAGCAAGAGTAGCAAGTCGAGCAAAGGAAGCAGCGACGGTGGAGTATCTCGCAAACTTCTAAGGAAGAATCGCATACTATACACGACCACGGCTGATGATTACTACACGGGTAGTTATGGATACAATGCGGATCATATCATCGACCACTTCGAGGGGGAGGAGTCACATCATTCCAAGTCTGGCAAGGGCGACGGAAAGTCTCGTAAGCTTCTCCGAACATCCCGGCGCTATTAGGTTTCTGGAAAACTTTCCACAAGTCATCAGTCTCACATGATATTTACCATGCGCCGCTTGGTCCAAGAAAAAACACTTTGTAACAAGCTGGCTGCTGAAGTGTATTTATTGTATGGAGAGATTATGAATGATTTTGTGTCAACACTAGTTCTATTGATGTATGTATTATGGCGAGAGAAGGAGAGTGCCGTATTGAAAGTGATAATGAAAAATAATAAGAAGACACCACTTCATTAATATTGCAAAAAGTACTACACTTCCAAGCTTTCAACCTATGCTCCTACTTTTTCAATATTGTGAGAAAGAAACTCGCTTCTGATTAGTATCCAGCTTGGCAGAAGCATGTCTGAAGTCAATCAGGAAAAAGGTAGTCGGTATCTTTGTTTATTCATAGTATTCTTGTTCTTGCACCTGGAATAAAATCATCAAGGCAGCTACATCCAAATGCAGCACTCTGAGTACCCAAAATGCCTCTAAAAACATCACTATTTTTTGTTTGGGAAAAATGTTCAAATACCATCACTTTCGCGAATCGAGTTTTAGTTTAGCAGA
>JALLBB010000381.1:0-16207 GCA_036939735.1 Discostella stelligera | reverse complement strand
GTCAAATTCGGACAGCGTACAACCACTTTTTCTGGCACCCTCTGACCGCCCGCAATAATGGATGGCGATAGACAAAATGTCGCTAAACCAGCGGTCAGAAATGCGGGCGGTCAGAAAAAAAAGTTGCCGTACAACCACTCTACTAAACTCGTACCTTCTCACCCACTCTAGTACTTAATAAAGAATTTTCTTTTTGTTGTCGCTAAGTTTAAAATCGTTCTTAAGTATAATCGCTGGAAAATTACGACTCACGTGTCTTGCTGGAACGGAAACGTCATGACAGGTCACCTTCTGCACGGCCGCCGGTGTCGGTGTGATGTTTCGTTGCCCTCTCTCGCCAATCATGTTGTGTTACGTATCTTCTCTTCTCCGATAGACGGACAACTAACAACAACCAATTAATAATAAATCCCTCCACCTGCGCCTCGACACATAATCAAAATAATATGATTACATATTTGCAGATGGTTGCCAATGCATCATATCTCATCACAATACTTGATATAAAATCTCAAGCCCTCGGCAGTCGGCAGCGATAGCAATTTGCAATACTTGTCTCTGTACCACTTACTACCGACTCCTTAATGATGCATAGGCAGAAAGTCTCCCGATGCAACCACATACGATGTATTTGCAATTGTGCTCTGTCGCAATTGATAATTCTCTCATCACCATCACTTCCTTCATTCGCTCTCGCTTCGGCCTCGAAGATCTTCTACAACGACGAAGGCAACATCATTCGATTGAATCACCCACTTGCACAGCATTATTTCAACCAAGAGATAGATTTTCTTGCTCATCAGTCAATGACATTAGGAAACTTTCACTGTCATGCCAGTTCCGATTATGCAACATCGCGCAGCAATATCGACGAGGACATATGTCGGCTTAATTTCTTAGCAACATCTCTTCGCATGGAATTAGATTACATGCGTAGACTGACAAAAATGATGGACAAGTACGACGAAACAATGTTTTCTCGCGCAGATGAACCATCGGTGTGCGTAGAATCATGCGGTGATGTATCATCGGAAAGTAGCAGCAACGAAGACACAAGAGAACTGGACATTCATAAGAGAATGATCACGAATGCAATAAGTAAGGCGACTTGGCCAAATTGGGTCGAACTTCCATCAAAACTCAACACCACTGAACCCATACGCGAAAGAAGGCATCATGGAATTGATTATGATTGGTTGGCAGCTAATGGATTCGGCCGAATGTACAAAAAGTTGAAGTGCCACGATCATGCATACGACCAGGAGAAACCTTTATACACTTCTGAGATGTGGCGCATCTTATGGGAAATATTTCGTAAGTCTACGTTGTTCCCTTTCCCAATACCAGACCCTAGTGAATGCCCAGATGAGCCATATTACGTAGCCTATTCGGATGGAAAGGGAAGAGGAAATTTTGCATCGCGAAACATTACAAAAGGCTCCCTCGTACATTCAGGACATCCCAATACAGTATTCTTTGTAGAAGCAAAATCATGGTTTCGGTTTGTAATAGCTCTCCCGAGGTTGATGGCATGCGATGTTATGGAGTGGGCATGGCAACAAGACTTGACCAATAGTGGAAATGTTGTGTTGTGCTTGAATATGGACAAGTCTGTCTTCTTCAATGATGGCGTAGGACGAAATAATATGGAAATGAAGGAGATGACATCATTGGATTTTTACGTGACTAAAGATGTTAAAGCTGGGGAAGAGTTGCTTTACGATTATGAACACTTTGAATTCGACACGAGCGAAATGAGCTTGTGATATTATTTGTGGTCTCTCTCTTGAGAGGTAATAATATTATTCGTTTACCGACCACAAGGCAATAACAACATGCATCACTGCATCACGTAGGTCTCGAAATGAGAGATTTTTGGCGATGTTCGCAACGACGCTTGTCTTCTGAATCTCGCTCTAGATCTTGTCTCGCTGTAGGCCCGTACTCTCAAGAATATTTTCTCGCCGGATTGGGCGCAGGATGGTCTCGCAGGATCTCCCTGGCCGTCGTCAATCCGGCATCAGATCCTGCCAAATTTCGGTTTCTTGAGATTCGCAGAGGAAGCTGGTTGATTGTGCAGGAAGCTGCAGGAACGCATGAGATGTTCGGTACAATGTTCGGTACAATTTTTGTACGAGGTCCTCTGGTAGAATTTGGCGGGGAGGAGATCCTGCCGACGATCCTGCGTGTGAATCCTGCCGAAACCTCCCCCAAAATTGGTCAAATTTTGGGGAGGTTTCGGCAGGATCGCACGCCGGATCGGTAGCAGGATTGCAGAGTAGTCATTTTTGGGGTCATTTCGGAGATCCGGCGAGGAGATCCGGCGCGTAATCCTGCGAAAAAACTCTTGAGAGTATGGGCCTTACCTAGAGTAGTTACTGGTTACTGTGACCATGGCTGTGGACGACACCACCGATAATTCCTCCCGCAGCGGAGACGATCATCATCCACCACCCGCCGCAGGAAGGGGGCGAGTCGACGAAGAATCATTAGATGTTGTTCCGGGGACGCAACTTTCTCAAGATCAAGACAATGACAACAATGACGACCATGGTGACGACACCGACGACGGTGGTGGTGGTGGTGAACCGACTAGTACGCCCCTCGTGCCATCCTACTCGCGACGACGAGGCAGCCTCTTCTCTACACCGGCGAAATACCAACGTGGGAACAATGAACAACAGGGGCACGATGCAATACTGAACGACGACGGCAATGACGAACATGATGAGAATTGTGGCCAATTATTCGTCGCGGAAACTCCCGCTGCGGCCACGAGGAGGATGCAACAAGCTGTGAGGGATGCGGCCGAGGATGATGAAGATCTGGTGGAGGAGATTTTGAGCTCGGTCCGCAAACCGAGGCAGGTGGCTGGCGCAGCGGGAGGAGCAGGTGGTGGTGATGATGATGATGATGATGACGAGGACAATGACGATTGGAACCGAGGAAGTTTAGGAGGGGGAGGCAGTGTCAGGTCTGGAAATCGATCTCGCTCCTCACGCAGTGCCACCTCTGCTGCAACCGCAGCTGCCGGCGATGACGACAATATTGGCAACGCTGGAGATCAGGAGGAAAATGGTGGAGACGATGGGGACGACGATGATATCGGTGACGACAACAATGCCTCAGAGGACCCCACTACCCTCATTCGCGGTACTGATGTGCATGTCCAAAGTGCCGCGGCGGCATTTTGCGACTTTATACTCAATTTCATTTCCGTTGAGGAGAGTGAACGCCGCATCGCCAAGGAACGGAAAAACAGGTTGAGTCGAAAACGTAGTCGCCGGGTTGCTTCGGGAGCTGGGGGAGGAGGTGGTGGTGGTGATGGAGATGACAGTGACGGCGAAGATGATGACATGGGGGATGAATCGCGTGGGGAAAATAGCTGGGACATTCCCAGCGATTCCGAAGAGGAGAACGAAGATGAAGCACAAGGGGACAAAACACCCTTGTACCTCAATAAACTGGAACAAATACTGCTCCGAGGTCAGTCGGACTCCTCACCCGATTCTCTCATCTCGTCAGCTGCCGGTGCTGGCGTTGGCTCCGGAAGAGTGGGTGTTGCAAGTTTGGACCTTGATGCACTTCATCTCTACTTTCACAGCCCAGAGTGTCAACGAGTATATGGTTGGTTGGTCGATTACCCCTCCGAAATCGTACCACTCATGGATATTTTATTAGGAAGAGAATTGGAAAATTTGCGCGATAGGTTACGCATGAAGCAGGAAGAATTGCTCTCCGAGGCAGAGGCCAACGACGATGTGGAAGGCATCGAGTCTGCAAAAAGAATTTTAGAACTGCTCCCAAATGAAGTGTTACCAAGGGTCCAAGTCCGCCCCTACCATCTGCGAAGCTTGTCTCACATGCGTTCTCTTGATCCAAATGCGATTGACACGCTGCTATGCATCCGAGGCATGGTCGTGCGCACATCTCCCGTCATACCTGACCTAAAGGTGGCATTCTTCCAATGTAGTATTTGTGGCAATACTGATCAGGTCACCATCGATCGAGGGCGAATCGCCGAGCCGACTCAGTGTCCTACATGTTTCGTGAGGCATGGTTACTCGCTAATTCACAATAGGTGCTATTATAGTGACAAACAAATGGTGCGCGTGCAAGAAACTCCAGATGAGGTACCTGCGGGCGAGACACCCGCTAGCATTGTCGTATTTGCATATGATGATTTGGTCGACGCCGTTCGGCCTGGAGATCGTGTGGAAGTCACTGGCGTATTCAGGGCACAAGCGCGAAGGGTGAACCCAAAAATTACGAAAGTCAAAAGTGTATATAAAACATATGTCGATGCCGTTCACTTTCGTAAAGTCGCAACGAATAGCTCAGCAGACAGAGATGCTGCCACTTCAGCTCAATCAACGAAAAGGGTCGCGGATGAAGATGAGGAAGGTGTTGAGAAGGGAAATCAGCAGCAGAGCAAAATGCAAGGTGACGACGTGACTCATGGCTCACGTTTCCCACCCGAACGTATCGCCGAGCTCAAGGAATTATCAAAACAACCCGATGTCTACGATAAATTGGTCAAGGCACTTGCGCCATCTATTTGGGAGATGGACGATGTCAAGAAAGGAGTTTTATGCATGCTATTTGGTGGCAACTCTCGAAAAGTGAAAAAGGGTACAGCCGAAAGAAAACGGAATCGCGAGAAGGCTCTTCAAACGCGCAGAGAACTAATTGAAAGTGATATGGCATTGGATGCCGAGGAACCAGATCTCGAGGAGGACGAAGAGGATGAAGGCGGGATAAAGTTGAACAAGCGTGGTGACATCAATATCTTATTAGTCGGCGACCCGGGAACAAGGTAAGCGATGTTGTTCAAATTGAGCTTCGTGAATTATAAAGATACTCACAAATCACTGTCTGTGCAGCAAGTCGCAGCTGTTGGGATATGTTCATAAATTATCACCTCGTGGTGTATACACTTCAGGAAAGGGATCGTCGGCAGTTGGGTTAACAGCAAGTGTTGTACGTGATCCCGAAACGAGAGAGCTTGTCATGGAGTCGGGGGCGTTGGTACTGTCTGACCTTGGAATATGCTGCATCGACGAGTTTGTGAGTAATTATTTGCTTCGGTTGTTTTTCATTCCGACTTCATAGAATCGAAAACCTAATTTTGCCTTCAACTTTCACTGACACTCCTGGATAAGGATAAAATGTCAGGGACCACCAGAGCGATCCTACATGAGGCGATGGAACAACAGACCGTTTCTATTGCCAAGGCAGGAATCATCGCCACACTTAATGCTCGAACGTCTATCCTAGCCTCTGCGAACCCTGTCGAGTCTCGATATAATCCATCACTGAGTGTCGTCGAAAATATTCAACTTCCACCCACTCTCTTATCGCGTTTTGACTTGATTTATCTCATTCTAGACGCACCCAATGTCAGCAACGATAGAATGTTGGCGCAGCACCTTGTTGGTCTTTATTACGAAACACCCAATGTTGTCGAGCCACCGCTGGACCACTCACTTTTAAGAGATTACATTGCATACGCAAGAGAAAATATCCATCCTGAGCTTAGTGATTTCGCGTGTCGCGAACTTATAGCCGCCTACATTGAGTTGCGGCGCGGAGGAAGTGGAGGCAGTGGCAGCGGTCGTGGCCGCACGATTACAGCAACGCCTCGTCAGCTGGAGTCTCTTATTCGGCTGTCGGAAGCACTTGCTAGAATGAAGTACAGCACCGTTGTGACAAGAGAGAATGTCCGCGAGGCTGTTAGGCTTATGAAGGTGGCGACGCAGGCTGCCGCAACTGATCCTCGTACCGGGCGAATCGACATGGACATGATCACCACAGGGCGCAGCACTGCTGAGCGTGAATTGGAAGAGAACCTGTCGACCAGCCTCAAGGAGCTATTGGTTGAGCGACGCGGCAATCGGCTAGGTGTGACTGATATTCGCAGGCAGCTTGGTGAGGTGTTGAACGTAACTGTACAGCAGGAGGATTTGATTGATATCATCAAAGTAATGGATGCAGATGGGTTGGTACAATACAACCCATCAACACAGACCGTGTTCGTACGTGCCGGAGTTATTGGGTAGGTTAACAACAACGATGCAAAAAGGAGTATTGAATACTAGTAACTGGCCAGCTCATCTTCGAATAAACGAACTGAGTTCTCATTTAAACCGAAGATTGAATCAACATCAACTTTCTTTCACCAAGCAAACACACACCAAGACAGAAATAACCCCTCCAGGATATGCAAACGCTCTGACAGCAACGACGTACTCGACGCGAGGATTTCTGGTACGATGAATTTCAGTTGCCTTCACTCTATCAAGTATGTCTTGCACAGAAGTGAAGGGCTCACGCAACACATATCCAGTCATACTTGATTGTGTCATTCTTTCATTCAGACTCATTTCTACATTTGACGTCGGGAGGCCGTTAAGTTTTGCATGCTCTAGTTGCTCCAGTTTCAACACTATCTTGGCACTGATATCTGGTCTGAAGCACGTTGCTGCATGTCTCCATGCACGAATTGAATTCTGAATAGATTCGCAAATATCGATCTGGATTTCTCTCGAACGATTATGGTCCGGTAATGCAAAGTGCAATCTTTCTTCCTGCACGATCAACCTGGCATTTCTTGAATCTTCATCGATGTGTAATGGGACCCACTTCCGTACATTGGAAATGTCGAAGTCCAGAAGAGAGAGTGCCTTATCAGGCTCAGCATTCCGGTACATATTGTCTTTCGATACCATAAAGTGTATTTTTTGCAATGGGCACGAGTTGTCACTTAGCGGATATGCACGCCCTGTCATAGCATCCCACACCAATACTTCCCTCGTCTTTCTGCACCGTCTCAAGACAAAGGTCTCACAAGAGTATGTTGTAGAGAAAGTTTGAGCAGAATGCGTTATCAAGTGAACATGAGAACAAACGCACTCACTGTAACCCCCTCTGGTACCGAAAAGCCAACTACCAACAATATTTCGGCAGCCAATTCGGGATTGTTCTTACTGAGGTAGAGGAAAAAATTGGTCAGCAAAATTGTATGTTCGCGACGTGTGCCCACCATAATGTCAATGAATTGTTGGCTCGTCAAAGTCATGTTTTCATCTCTCTCTTTTAATGCCTTCCAATTGACGAGATGAATGGAGGGAATTAAGCTGACATAATTGGCACAGCTAGTCAAACTGCTGAAGCCTGGTGGCGGAGCTTGCTCTGATAAGAATCTCGAAGCAATTCTTGAACAACCACCACTATCTGGCCAAAGGATTGAGCCAACGAGAAGATTTTGTGTCCATTTTGCAAGTCGCGACACAATCGATTCGGCCTCGATGCTCGGGAACTCCATACGAGTACGCGGAGGGATGACTGTGAAGGGTTCAGTCGTCATTTGGATGCGAATCATGGGGCCGCGACAGAGTTCTGGACAACAATCAAGCGGTGATATAGTTTCATTTTCGTTCGTTTCGCCATTTCCCTTCATGTAGCCGATCACGCATAATGGACTGTGGCAATGAATAACTCCATTCACTTTACCTTCGCGAAGAGCGATGCCCAACGGAAATGACGCGTGGCCCTTTGATTGACAATATTTTCGTAAAATTTGTATAAATACCAAGTGAAACAGCAATTTGCGTTGCATCGAGAGATGATGGCAATTATCTCACCAAGTACCGCATCTCAGAATACAATGAATCTTCATCTTCATAGAACCCGCCAATGTGCTTCAGGTCAACAGTTGTGGAATCGAAAAGTGAAAAATGTACAACTTCATCTAGTATGTCGGATGCAAATATATCTTCCAATTTATCACACAGGGGGATGCAAAAGGTTTCTTTCCACTGCGGGCTCGAAGTTCCGCAGCTGACAACGTTTGTTTGATATCGCTTTCCTCTGCATCGGATCTTGACTAGAACTCCCCCGCAAGTCTCATCTTTGTCCCCCTTAGATAATTGGCTACCCTCAGCGTTCGTTGTCAAAACTTCTTCTCTAGCGGATTCGACAGCCAATCCTTCCAGTTTGCGCGGGACATTGCGCCCACCAATGACTGTCAGAAGCAAGGAACTGTTTTGCGTTCGACTTATGACCGGTAGAAAGTGTGCATTTTTCGGGTATAGACTCCTCTTCTTAGGTGGAAATGTCAACGACAATAGCTGGGGAAAAGTGCGGAAAATACTGACGTCTTGGATTACTTCTCCAAAATGATACTTCTTTACACAAGTGCAATGACTGTACTCCCTGATTCGTCTGAACAATTCCATAATGTGAAGCTTATTGATATACGGCCGCTCATTGATGGCGTCGTGCACGACGCTCTGCCCGCAAGAAAGAATACCGTTCAAGATGTGAGGTGCACTTTACGACGTTAGTCCATTCATAATTATTCTTACCTCATCATCCAAATCAATGTCCTTTTTAATCATATCATGGAAGGCGTCACTGCTTTGAACTTCTCGCTCAGTCATTGGGATATGCGACGGACCCGATGAGTATTTTTTCTGGCGTCTCTGGATCAATACATGGCGCAAAGGCTCCTCAAACAACATTTTGTTACTGAACAGAATACCGCTGCTATGTTTGAACTCCAATGCTGACTGCATATCCGGGCATAGTCGGATACGGGGCTTGGATGGCGTTGTCTTTCGGAGGTTGGGATCGAAGCCCTGTCTAATGAGTCTAGTTGAGTGGGTGAGATTGTGCATCGGAATGTTTGACATACGAATTGCGGAGCTAGGGTGCTTGACCGCACGTTTAACAGAACGCGTTGCAAGCCAAATCATTCCTTTCACGTCTGAATTCTTAGACGCGAATTGCAGCCAATTACCATCGGATAGTCTGGTACGACACTGGCTTGTTTCAGCGTCGCTCGAATAAAAAACTTCAGACGCATCTTGAGTGGTGAAAAAGCAATTGCATATCAATACATCCGGCAAGAAACCAGTCGAGGTCTTCCATATTTGGACGCACGTGTCTGCTGGCTGTTGGAGCAATCGGCAATTGAATCGATGGTTGAGCATGACAGAGAATGATCGCCGATCTAGTTGTTCAGTTTTGGTGTCACCGACAACCTGGCTATTGACCAGCAATCTTGCAAAATACTTGTCTTTTTTGACAACGCTCAATTTCCCTGAATCTTTTGTATGATTTGGACTTAGTTCCATCACTTCAGCCAAGTGATTTGTATCGGATAATACAATGTTCTCGAGATCCTGCAGTATTTTGGAAGAGTTCTCGATCGATTCGTCACTGCTCATCCGGCCCAAAACTGGTTTGGTATACTTCATTTCTTCGGCGAGCGTCTTCAATTCATTACTGAGCTCACTGTATGGCAAAGAAGCTTTGAGCACTACATCGGCATAATAAGAGTCTGTGTCTTCTCTCGCACGAAGAAATTCATTCCAACACCGTTTCATTTGTTGCGAAATATTTTTGATTGACTCTGATTCCGTCACTAAAGAAATTGTCGACGATTTTAAGTCATTCAACAAAGACTTTGTAACCGAACTTGAGTCGCTAGACCCCATTCCACTGGCCACCCTAGGATCATAAATTGATCGAAGCTGCTGACATATTTCCGTAACTTTCGTAACCGAAGTACGGAATGTGTTTGCTTCAATCTGCAATCGATATTGATCATACAAGCAACTGACACGGGCCAATGACTTTTCTTGAGCGGTAAACACTGGGTTGTGACTAAACTTTATTTGTCCAACATCGATGGTAACATCAACCTCACTTGGAACATTCCCGCTACGCCTCTTCGGACTTACAAGGTCTTGTCCAGGAATAGTCCAGTACGATTCGTCGATAATGACAGCGTCGGCTGCAGTGTTACCATCATCATGAGATGGTGCTACTAATTCCTGATCATCATTTTCACTATGACGTCTTTGTAACTTGCCCTCTAGATCTAATTCCCTCCGAATTCTTTCTTCAACACGCACACGATTGCTTGCCCTAAAATTCGGTGCAAACATTGGTGAGTAAGAAACGATTCCGTCCTCTTTACTTTGCATCGTGGAAAAATCATTTCTCTTTTTCATAAATCGCATCATGCTGCTTGAAAAAGTTGTTAATAAATATGCCACAAAAGAGTTCCAAACTAAGATGAAGACATGTATGGGACCACGAGCTGCGAGCAAAGAAGTTTCAGATGGTAGAGATCTGTCACTTTTGTGAAACGTCTCTGACGATGCAGTCATTTCACAACTTCTTGCAGCTATGTTGCGGAATACTTTCTCGAGTCCAAATTGGCAGTCTTCGACAAACGCATTTCGAGGCTTGATAGTTCTTGTAATTTCCCACTCAAACAAATCAGTTTCAATATCTATGTTCCCCAGCATCGGGAGTTGAAGAATACGATCATCATCGTCGTCACAAAGCTTTTGCGGAAAAATTTCTTCGCTGGATTGAAGAAATGATGGGCCTACAATGCCAACATTCTCGTCATTATTCGCAGTTTTCGCTTCTCTTGTGTCGAAGAAGATCTTTGTTCTCGTGGTGCCCGCCGATCGAGGCCTGCCTGCCGAGCCTGGCCTGCGTGATAACAAAGACTTCGAAGCATTGGATTGCTGCATTGCCTCACGTGAATTTCCCTGCCCACGCTGGATTTTGTTGGATCCAGGGAAAGCCGTGTTGTTGTTGTTTAGAATATAATTTTTTAAATTTTAAATAAAGCTAGGTAGGTAGCCCCCCAATCGATGTGGATGTAAAAGCTTCAATTGTTTGTTTTGCTTTCAAACAAAAGGGTGCTTGGAGCTCTACCAAACCCATGCGGCAGATCGCACTCGTCCAGACCCAAAGTTCTCACAGCGATGATTTTTACCAGCGCCATGTGATGGACTGCATGATGTGCCGCAAACCCTAGCTCGCGACCGATGGTGCTGGGAAGCCCAATTTCGTTATCAGACTCCGCCGATAAGTTGAAATAGGCCGTGACAGGAGTGGTCGCTACACTCTCGTTTTTAGTCTGTAGCGATTTGAACACGTCAACCACATCGACCATTCGTTGACGCGACATGCCCAAATCTTTCTCGAGAGCACCACCCCTAACTCGAAGGTCGTAGTGAAGCTCTCGCCCCTGAGAGGGTACGATGTGACTCTCGGAAGAACTTGCAAGGAGTGCTGCCAATTCAATGTGATCCATCGAATGTCGATAATGTTGACCAATGGATGCACCCACCAGCGGACAAACCTTGGTGAATTGGACTGCAGCTGCGCTTACGCCGTATCGGCCTACTAGAAGATCAAGGAGAGCGATCTTCTGGTTTAATAAGGCGGTATTAGATCGAATCAATGGTTGGAGAATGCCCGGCATTATGAATAGATAAGCGTGTTATGGTTATGATTATGATGTGGATATGGATGTGGTCGAATAATAATTCGAGTTTTACATTCGCAGTGTTCCCGCCAAAACCTGCTTTCAGATCTTGAATCTTTTCCCGCCAACGCGTTAAAAGTGTCATTGACACACACAATTACAAAACCTGACACTCTGACACCGCACCGTAGGAATCTCCTTTACCGCCCGCAGCCGCCCGCTCCACCCACCCGCCCCATGGAGCCCTTCGCTCCACAACCAGCAGACGGCATCACTGACACACTGTTTTCGGATAGCCTGAGCGAAATGCGCTCATAATAGTCTGCTGCATCAAGAATACCAATTCAAAATCACCATTGCCTATCCACATCTTCACCATCAGCATGGAAGCCCGATCGACTTCAGTCCACGTCGAAGTCCACGCGCCCATCTGCGCCGCTGCTGCCGAAATCCTCACGCCCGATTCGTTGCGCTTCGTTGGCTACCTTTGCCACAAGTTCGAAGATCGTCGTCAAGCGTTGCTGAATGCACGAGTAAGCAGAGCTCTCGAGTTCGATAGTGGTGCATTGCCCCATTTTGAGGGTACCGGGAAGAGTGGCGGGACAATGAGAGTGCCTCATTCTCATGCTACCGAAGACCCACATTGGCAATGTGCTCCGATTCCTGACGAAGTTAAGGATCGTCGTGTGGAGATCACCGGGTAAGTGAAATTGCACATTTTGTACCAGTGATTTTACCTCCTTATCATGGCCTCACGCCTCACGTGCATTTGCTATTTTCATTGTTCGTCTCAGCCCCGTTGATCGTAAAATGGTTATCAATGGGCTTAATTCGGGGGCGAATGTCTACATGGCCGATTTTGAAGGTATGTGATACTTTCTTTTGGTTGTTTATTAGCGTTCACGTCTCTAAGCGTTGACGACACATCAACTCGATAACAATAGACTCTACGTCACCCACCTGGTCCAACCTCACTGAAGGCCAACGCAACCTTCGTGATGCTGTACATGGCAAGATTTCGTACACAAACCCCTCCACTGGAAAAGTCTACGCTCCGAAAGACAAGACGTCTATATTGTTTGTTCGTCCGCGTGGCTGGCATCTTGACGAAGCGCATGTGACTGTGAACGGCCGAGTGGCATCAGGTAGTCTGTTTGATTTCGGCCTTTACTTCTTCCACAATGTTCATGCATTGCTCCAGAAAGGATCTCGTCCGTACTACTACTTGCCGAAGCTCGAGCACTATTTGGAGGCGAGACTGTGGAATGATGTCTTCCTAGCCGCTCAGAGCTACTTTGGAGTACCGTCAGGAACGATCAGGGCAACCGTGCTTCTGGAGACAATTACTGCGGCGTTTCAAATGGAAGAGATATTGTATGAGCTACGAGCTCATTCGTTGGGCTTGAATTGTGGGCGTTGGGATTACTTATTCTCGTATATCAAAAAGTTCAAATGTCACGCAGATAAGATTGCGCCAGATCGATCTCACCTAACGATGACCGAAACGCCGCTGCTCAAGGCCTATGTTGACCGGCTGATCTACATTTGTCACAAAAGAGGCACGTTCGCAATGGGTGGTATGGCAGCCCAGATTCCCATTAAAGGAAATCCTGCTGCGAACGAGGAGGCAATGGCAAGGATCAAGAAAGATAAAATACGAGAAGCGCTAGCAGGTCATGATGGGACATGGGTAGCTCACCCAGCTCTTGTTTCGGTCGCAAAATCTGTCTTCGATGAGTATATGCCTTCTTTCAACCAAATTAATCAAAGCCCAGGCCTAGCAGGAAAAGACGTGAAAGAATCAGATTTGTTGCAGCTTCGAGTAGTTCCAAAGGGACAGGCGATTACAAGTGATGGGCTCCAAAAGGGGTGAGTGTATTCCTATCACGTGCGCATTTTCTTCTCACCAACCGATAGCAAAATCTTAACTCTATCTTTATCTTGTCGAATGACGTATTGCATCAATGATAGAGTTTCAATTGTTCTGGCCTATACTGAAGCATGGCTACGTGGGGTTGGGTGCATTCCACTGAATCACCATATGGAGGATGCTGCAACTGCAGAAATCAGCCGTGCACAGATTTGGCAGTGGAAGCATCATGGAGTCAAAACCGAAGACGATGGGGTGGTCATCACGACTAAAAGGATTTCGAACATTGTCCGCGACGAGGTGAATCATCGCACTGGCGGCGAAGACAAGGGGAAATGGTTCCTCGCCGGGAAATTGGTAAGTATACACTTTGTAATCATTGACGTATAGATGCAATGCAACAATGCGCTGATAAGTTCCATCAATTTCTCTTAACTGCTCAGGTGGAAGATATGTTGACAAAGGATAAGCTCGATGACTTTTTGACATCAGTGTGTTACCCACACATCCTTACAACGAAGTATGAAGGCGACATCATCCCCGAGGACGACCTGGTCTCCAAGCTGTGATCCATGCCAAATGTCTTGGACGGGATACCACGGTTGAATGATTTTATCTAGGAAATAGTTCTGTAAAAGAAATAACTGCAACTAAAAAGTGTATTAGTTGTATCGTTTGAACGGGATGGAATAATATCGTCATAATCATGAAGTGTCTTTTTTATCCGGCTCTTCCGCTACCTACCCCCTATCTTTCTATGAAACTTTTTTAGGCCGCGAATTCTTTCCCGCCAAAAATTGCTGATCGAAATCGAAAATCCATTTTTCTGATAATACCGACCGACGCTGCTGCTGTACTGCTGCTGCAAACGAAACGGAAATAAGTAATATCAAAGATGCCACCTGCCCACAACGTGCAAGGTTTGGACGACACGGGTGGCCCACAGGCTTGGTTCCAATCCCTCCCCCTTGTCACGCGATATTGGTTTGGTGCGGCCCTCGTTGCCACTTGCGCGGGTAACTTTGGCATGATCTCTCCCCTGAAATTAGTGTACATCTGGGATAATATTTGGAATGATTTTGAGATTTGGCGCTTCTTAACGGCGTTTCTCTACATTGGACAATTTAGCTTTCCGACGTTGATCACATTGTATATGTTGCAGAGCTATAGCCAACGGTATGAGATGGAGCCATACAATACGGGAGCCGGTGGAGGCACTGCCGACTACGTCTTCGCATTGATGTTCGGCAGCGTTATGATCTTTGTTACATATCCTTTTGCAAATGCATTGATTCCGTTGCCACCCCTGTTTGCGAGGACTTTGATGTTCTTTGTACTGTACACATGGAGTAAGCGCCACCCTACAGCTCTTACTGCGATTTGGGGAGTACAATTTAAGGCCATCTATTTACCTTTTGCCACGTTGGGATTGGAGCTGCTAATGGGACACCTGTATTCCGATATCTTGCACGGCATCGCAGTAGGGCATGTATATTACTTCTTGGTGGATGTCGTACCCCTCGTCTACGGGAAGGATATATTGCACACGCCTCAGTTCTTGATTGACAAGTTTGGGATAGGCGCGTACGTTGTTCCTACCCCTGCAGTGAATGCAGGCGGCAGAATGGGTGGAATGGGAAATAATACCTGGCAGGCACCGGGAAGAGTCCATCCGCCGACCAATCCAGCAGGACCATCACGTGGATATAACTGGGGATCAGGAGGCCAAAGGCTGGGTTCTTGAAGCATGATCATCGAGTCCGACCTGATGGGCTGATGGGAGTGGGATAGACTCTGAAACAAGTCGATCAAATTAGAAGCAGAGCCACCTCATTTGTCACATCCAGTCGGTATTGTTAACAATTGACGTGTTATATTCAGGCTTGATAAGAATAATTCAAGAGAAATATCAATTTACATTACAAAGAAAGCGATGATGAGATCAATTCACAATACCTCTTCATATCAACATTACCACCTGAGATAACTACACCGCAATTACTTTGTTTAGGAATCTCTCCATTCCTTAACATCTTTCTCAATCCTGCCAATCCCAAGCAGCCCGTAGGCTCAACCACCACCTTCATCCTCTCACCAATAAACTTCATATCCCTAACAAGTTCTTCATCTGTAACCGTAATTATCTGCGATACATGACTTCGCATAATGGCAAAGGTCAATTCACCCAAATGCGGAGTTTGAGCTCCGTCGGCAATTGTGTGGGGAGTTTCAATGTGTACAATTCGACCTTGCTGCAAAGATTGTTGTGCATCATTTCCAGCTTCGGGCTCCACACCGATTATCTTTGTAGTTGGCGACAAAGCAGTGGCAGCAAGGCATATTCCACTAATGAGACCTCCTCCTCCAACGCAGACAAAGAGATAGTCTAGACTTATGCCACTAGATTGCAAGTCTTCAATCATCTCTTTTCCGACAGTCCCTTGTCCAGCTATCACATATTTGTGATCATAGGGTGGAATAAAGACCATACCCTCCGATGGTAATAATTTTGCAACTCGTTCTTTAACTTCATCTCTCTTTTCTTTGTATCGATCGTAGAAAACAATGTTAGCCCCGTAACATTCTGTCGCTTGCAGTTTAAGCGGGGGGGCATCCAACGGCATGATTATCGTAGATTTCACCCCGTGGAGCGTCGAGGCAAGGGCAATTGCCTGTGCGTGGTTACCACTTGAATAGGTGAGAACATGCTTCAACTGCCCCCCGCTATTGTGATGGCTGATTGAATTGTAGGCGCCACGAAACTTGAAGGAACCCGTGCGTTGTATGTTCTCGCATTTTATGAAGACCCTAACGCCAAGTTCGCTGTCTAAAGTGGAGCTAGTTTCGATGCGGGTATGGTGAGCGACACCGCGGAGGACATTAGATGCGTCCGATACATCTTGGTACGTGGGAAGATCCAACTCGCCGTCGGCGGCCATGGTCAGGTCGTGCTATCCAAAGTGAAAAGAAGGTTCGAACTGATGTGTAATAGTCTCAGGTCTACTACTCCCGAGATGACGGAAGAGAAGAGACAAGACAAT
>JALLBB010000380.1:0-16419 GCA_036939735.1 Discostella stelligera | reverse complement strand
GGATGCTATGTCACCAACTGAGAAGGAAGCTTATCTCGCCCGTCGACGTCAACGCAAACAAGAACGACTGGATGCTATGTCACCAACTGAGAAGGAAGCTTATTTTGACCGCCAACGTCAAAGCAGACAGAATCGTTTCAATGCCTTGGACTCTCCTGCAAAGAAAGCTAAAATTGAACGAAAAAAACAGGCGTTGGCCGGAAGACGTGCCAAACTCAAGGAAAACAAATTTCTTCCCAACGTGGCAGATGAACTTACAGATAGGGATATACTCATCCCCAGGAACGGAAAGTCAACTAGGGATTCTTACCATGACTATCTTGAATTTGTGAAAAGCAAGGCTAAAGATTATCGCGACAAAAGAGGTTACAAAGAAAAGAATGAAATCGCAACTGCCGTCGTAAAACACTTTACTGATCAGAGCAAGCGCTTCTTTGGGTATGATGGAGAAGGGCAAATAAGGCTCATGTCAAATGATTATGCACTAGAGATGGTCAAAAGATTGATGAAACTGCGCAGGACAAAATAAGTTATCCGGTGTGGGCGATGGAGGGTCCTGCGCGGGACAAAATAAGTTATCCGGTGTGGACAATGTCACGAGATACGTCCTGTGTTGCAAGCAACAGTAGGTGGAACTCAAGCTAACACTACCGAATCCATCCTTCCTAGTGATATCAAGAATAAAACTTGATCGTGGACTCGTATTTGTTTTGATGAATTTCATTTTACTGTTATCCTAAGTAACAACTATAACATACAAAAAATGATCCGGATGGGAAAGACATCTCCAAAGGTCAACCATGGCGCACTTTAAAGTGGGTTGAATGCCTTGTATACAGTAATAGAAGTGAGTGTCATCGTCCTCCGCACTTTTCTTACGCACTGTCACGCCGTTAGAATCTATCTCAAAATGATGGGGAAAGTGGTCTGCAAGAAAATCTCCCAATGTTGTGTATGACGGTGATTGATTCATCGTCATGAGTTTTTCTAACGCAGATTTGCGATCATTGCACGGATCCTCGTTGTCATCACTTCTCTTGCGCTGATGTCGAATCGGACGCTGTATAGCCGGAAAATCATTCAGCATGAGTCTCACCGGTATCAATTGTGGTATGTCGTCGTCCTCTTCTCCATTCTTTTCGCTCCCACCGATAGTCGACGATAACGACGGAGAAGCGGTAGTACTAACTGGGCGACATTCTACTCCCCGTTGCAATCTAGAATTCACCTCGCAAAATTTCTCATAATTACATGCTTGTATCGCATCCCATAATTGTTCGTGCGACAGTTTATTCATGGACATGGCCGTTCGGGATGTTCCGTATTGTAAGAAAAGTGCCTGCTTGAGCGAGTTGCGATATGTCCTGGAGATGAGTGCGTCGATTCGTCGATGTGCGCTGTTGTTGTTCCTGTGGAGGATGTCATCATCATCATCATCATCGTCGTTGCCCTCCGACGACCTGTGCGCGGGCTGCCGATGATGATGATTCTGTTGCGCAAGAACACTGCTCCCTCCTACTCCAACTCCTCCACCTCCATCATCCAATGCCAATATCTTATCGTGCGGATACCGAGTGAAGTGCACTCGAATCTGCCAGGGCAGGAATTGGCTATCCTCCATTCGTCGATGGCGCCGTGGTGATTGTCGAGACGTAGTATTGCCATTCTTCGCAACCATTGATTTTCCCTTTACGAGATCGTACAAAATTCCCGCAAACAATTGCCAGCGGAGAGGTATGCCGGTGATAACATCCTCGAACCAGCATTCGGGGAATGTTTCGGTAGCGTTGCTGCGATGGTGGTGTTTGCTGTGGGTGTTGGAATGGCTGATTTCTTCGTGCCTGTTCACATTATTATTGTCTTTGCCTCCCTCATCCTTTTTGTTTCTTGTTACTACGGAGGCATTGACGTCGTGATTATTATTATCCTCGTTGACATCGTCGTCGGGTGGTTCTTCGGCACGCATCAGTATCATGCCATCCGACTGCATGACGCCCATCGTTGAAGTAGTAGCGGTAGTAGTAGCGGCACCTACTTCTTGTGCACGATGATTATTTGCAGCAGCTCTACCAACGGCGGAGAAGGGAGCATAGTTTGCCAAGGTCATAATTTCCGTATATAGCGCCACGTGTAAGAAATTACACCGTGATATCATGGCGTGGATCGGTCGTGGTGCCATGGGCGACGAAAGGGAGGTGGGTGCCAGCGATATTACAACGGGAATGGCTCCCTGCCAGTTGGATTGTTGTAGCGAAATGTTGGAGGATGGAATGATGATGTCGCTGTGTGTCATTTCGTCATTATTGGTACTGCTAATCTTGTTGTTGCCGAGGTTGTCGCCATGATCGGCGTTGAAGGTGGAGAAGACGACTGTAGCAGTAGTAGTAGTAGCAGCATCCCCATCCCCATCATCTTCGTTGGTGTCGGAACTCATGATAGAAATTTCATTGTCGACTCTTTGTCATATTTTATGGTATCTACTACCTACGTACGTACCACTCGCTCCCACACACAAGAGAGAGACACGCAAGCCTCGCTTCGTACGTAGCGTAGGTAGGTAGGTTGGTAGTAGTACGTTCTACGATATTATTTTACCTACCTACCTCCGCAACTCGACGGTAGCCGTGAGAAGCAGCTACGACGACGTACGATGGTGGATACGCTCNCTCAATCACGGAGTTGTCAATACATACCAAACATACAGTACGATTTTCGGGGTTCTGAGCCTAAAAAAGGGTATGATAATTTTCTAATTTTTTTGTCCACCGGACGATGATGTCCTCTCTCTCTCTAGAACTAAACTCTTAAAATATAAAATATCTTTTATGTGATGTTATCAACTTAACTTATTACGTGCAGTAATATAGTTGTATTCAAAGAGTAGCATGGTTACACTGCAAATCTAAACATTTTGGCACTACCCCCCCTTTTCTGTCTAGATCGACGTTATGTAAGTGGCATAGTCTCAGTGATCGTTTCCCAGTGTATGGTATCCTGTCGAGTAAGGGCGACGCCAAGCAAGAACCAAGGTCTAGGGCCGGTCTGATCTCATGAGGCGATGTTTCGGGTTGTAGATATCAGAGAGAATTCAGAATTCAGAGGATCGGAGCAAAGCTCGCGAATGAAAAATGCCATTTCCGCTTTTATTTCAACTACGTCACGAATTTTAGGAAAAAAAATACATGAAATGAATTGCACCAAAGTAGGTGATAGGCATTGTCAGAGCTTCGATAGATGGCATTGTGAATCTCCCCTGGTAAAGGCGATGGCCTTCTAGAGGGTAACTCTCAAGTACAACCGACCTCTCCAATTGTTACTCAACGCTTCCTCTTCCTACCCACCTCATCAAATTGTGGCCCACTTCGAGCGTCAAACAGATGCGGGAAACATCGAACAACAGAATTCATCAATGAATAGCCAAGGTTGTTCTTACCCATCCATTCCATGGCATACACCAATACCGACTCTGGCATTCGCGTCAAGAAATGAACGTTTGTACATCCACCTGAGAAATACTTCAATATCTTTTGACGAGCCACTTCCGACTTATCCTTGTTTTTATTGGCATTTAATGAGACACCGATGTCTTCCGCGTAAAGATTGTCCTCATCCTCAGAAGCAATATCAATATCCTCAAGTGTGTGATTTGATGAGAAAATACAGTCGATGCTTGTTGTGTCACAAAGTATTACATCAAGAAGTTCCCATGTCTCTTCGTCGACATAAATGCCATCAGCAGAAGTAATGATCAGTTTCTTTAGACGTGCGTTTCCATCAAGAGCCAAAATAATCGTTTTGATTCCCTCCTCATCGATTGTGCAATAACGCAAGTAGAGTTCCTCCAATGCAGACCTGGGATTTGTCAGACAATTCGTCAAACCTTGCCATCCAGCCGATGTGATGGAATCTGATTCGAAATCTAACATATCAAGGAATTTCAATGTCTGATTGTCGGCCAATGCATCTCCGAGGCAGAACATTCCTGTATCGGCAATATCGTTCGACTTCAAAGCTAGCTCTTCCAGCTTAGCATTGGGATTTGCCAAGCATTCCGTAATTCCTTGCCAGACTTCAAATGACGTACATCCATCATCGAAGAACAAGCTGAAATTTCTCAAGGTCGTGTTGATGGCCAATGCATTCCGAAGGCAAATTACTCCTGCTTCGTTTTCGTCATCACCTAGTCGGATATCGTTCAAATGAAGCTCTTGAATGTTGGACGTGGGATTATTGAGCAAATTGGCCAAAGCCTCGGTTCCCGTCTTTCCTAGATATATTTTTTCGAGACGAAGGTCCAACAAGCTGCGTAGGCTGTTCAGAGATTTTATGAACAATGCCGCTCCTGCTTCTGGAACTGCGGCCTTGGTCAGGCAGATATGCTCCAGATGACTGTTCTTGCATCCCGACAGCACCACAGACAGACTCTCGATTGCCTGTGGATTGGCTCGATAGATTTCAAGGTAGCGGAAGTTGTTATTGTTTTCAAAGAGTGGTTCGATGGTTCGAAAAATGTCCATCACAGAATCTGTCCAGTTCATCCTCAGTCTAAACAATTCAATGGAGCGATTGCGTGAGAGCCCGCGGCACAATTCCTCCAGCCAAGGTTCATCGATGCTGATAGGGTTGCCATAACAATCACGGATGCGATCATAGTCTATTTCTAGATCTCTCAGAAATCGACTCTCGCCAATTACTCGACCAGCACCTTCGATCCAATCTTTTCGACGAATAACTAATTCCGTAATGCCAGGATCATTTTCCGACAACGGGCGTAAATTCTCTTCCTTTAAATGCACACGCTCGTGTACCGTAGAACAGTATCGATGAGGGGTGCTGCCACCATCCGTCGCCAAGCTATATTCACGAGTGCATTGATCCATGCTGGTGCGGCGGTCGTACTCGAAGTGACTTTCATAGTCGAAATCATCGTCATCACTACCAATGTCTCCATCGCCGGAGATATCGACAGCAACATCAAAATCAGGAACTGTGGTTCCCTCTTTAGTCATTATTTGTTGGTTCTCGAGGCGAATGGATATTATTTATTGCGGCCGGCTGCCACGGACGCCATGGCCGAAGAAGTCGACGGCAGGCTTTTTTTTTTTGCTTTTTGACTTCGGAATTGACTGGGTAGCGACGTACGGACCGGCGCGCCATTCGGAATTCAAACGATGACATTGTCGGAATTGGAGATAAAGATAAGTAGTATGAAGGTACAAAAATTGTACTATCAACAGCTATCGACCCATGGAGCAGCCCCGTTGTCCGATGGGCAGTAACGGATCTTTCCATTGACTGACAGGTCCATGCCTATCGAAAGGGCTTCACCTTATTTTTCTTTCAAATCATCTGCCATTCGTCAGGAGTTTGAGCCCCTTACATCCTAGTTCTATTACATTGGATTCTTTCTCTGCCAACCGATCTTTCCGCGTCATCCAATCTGCGGAAGAGAGTGTTCTCTTCTTCTTGTATCTTTCCCCCTCTCGGCAACATAAATGCACCCTGTGATGAGGGATCAGCAGAGTCCTCTCTTGGCAAAATCATAAGCTGCACCCTCTGTTGAGATATTGGCAGAGTCCTTCCACACATCATGAACATCAATTCCGCTGTTATTGATGCTGTTGCCATCGCTGAGGAGATGGGCCTTGTTGCAGCAGAATTTTCCACTGCTGTCCCCAATCTCCCCCCACTCCAGGAATTCAATGATGATGCTCCTCTTGCAGTTGCTGGTACTGCAGTTGGTCTCGTTGCTTGCTGCTTGCTACTGCTACTGCTGGCACTTGTGCCACCACTGCTGTTGCTGCTAGTGCCGCTGTCTCAGTTGGTGTTGTTGTACAAAAATACAACATCAAAGGAATCAATGGCATCGCTCCTCATGTTCATCATCATGCTGTCACGTTCTACAACAAGCTTATCCCTCTTTTCTTTTAAATATGAATCAAGATAGCATCTCATAGACAGAAAGAAGAAAGCAGTACTTCAGGATTTTTACTGCACTACAATGCAATTGCAATGATGCAAGTCTTTCTTCCCTCTGGACATTGTACCCCAAAATTCACTACTGGAATAAATGTTATTCTGTTCTAGACTTTATCATTGCCAGCAATATTCTTGTCTCGTGGCCCAAATCAATAGATACAGACAGCACTATAGAGATGAGAGAGGGGAGAGGTAGACACACAAGAGTTGACGCAACCCAAATACATGAAAAAAGTGTTTGTTGGTAGCACATGGCACTGACTACAACAAGGGTAGGATTTTGTACTCAAACCTTTGAAAGAGTGTTACTAATGTTGCTTGCCCTATTTGCAAACTATTCACTGACTTATGCCCCTGCTGCATTGAGCAGCATCAAAGGAACAAGCCGACTGCAGGACGCAGGGTTGCGTCCAACTATCCTCACACTACCTCTCCCTGGATCTGTGTTTAGTTCATTATTTCTAGTTGTACTTGTCTTTACTCCTGAAATATTCAAGCTGTTTAGTACAAATAGATGTTTTTAAATTAAATAATTAATTGTTTCAAAAAACTAGTGTACTAAGTTGTGGTTCAATATTATTCTAGATCTATTAGTTCAACTGAACTAGTACTATAGTAGTTGTATAGTTTTGTTTTTGTTACCGTTCAATGCTTTTAATGTAAGTGAAAAGTTTCATGTTGCAATTCAACTTGTACTTATACACCCGCATTCCATTTTGAACCGTACGCATACTCATTGAACCACAAAGCTATGAAACAATAATTTCACTACTCCTAGTGGTTAGTGGTGATTTATTAGAAAGATACAGGGGTTGATAGTGATCATGAAGATGATGACTGCATTTCTATTCATTAAGTGTATAATACTGTATGAATCATGAAAAGGGGGAATAGCCCCCCCCAATGACAAGTCTTTTGCATTTGAACTCTTTACTGGATCTAGCACAGTAACAGGAAAAAATCACATTTACTGCCTCTGGTAGGGCCCATTTTTTGTGATGTTATCTGGTAAAATCTGGTAAAAAATAAAACCCAGTTTTACCTGGTTTTTCTAGGTTTAAGCCTGCAGTAATTACTATTTTAATCTGGTAATTAACAACCTAGGCATGGTGAATCAATCTCAAGGATTGGTTTGAGGTGAGAAACTGTTGAAGAGAACTTACCTAGGGCTGAGTCCTTTTAGGATGTTTTGGCTGGAGCCAATGTCATAGTTTTTTTTTAAGGATTCTTTTTGGAGGTAATGTTGCAGCAGGGCATGGTATCATTGGTTTTATTGTCAGGAGGGACAATGAAATGAGAGACATGGGATCAGGAGATTTCCAAGGGGGTAGGACAATGCTAGTCCCCAACCTGACAAGTCAGTTGTCTCGGACTTCCTTCATCCAAACTGCAAGTGCTTGAATTTTGTCCTTGCTGACTTCTGACTTTGAGATGTGGCTGTTGGCATTCTTGCAGTCCAAGAAACAGTTCCCTTTAATGAACCAGCAGCGACAAAGTTTGCAGGATCTGTTCCATTTGAATCATTCAAACTTTCCTTTGTTGGTGAAGGTAACTTTTCATGTCTCACCAGGTCTGTACTTGAGTGGCTTGTATTTGTCTGTGTTGGCGACGAATGTCTGTTTTCTTTCATTAATCTTTTCTTGGGGGTTGAGCTTCATGTTTTTGGTTGCTGCCGTCCTTGAGGAGGTCTGCGCTGAAGGTTCATACTTTGACTTGTTCAACTAGGGTTGTGAAGTTTATTATGTTCTCATTGACGTAGGCACAATTGGTCTTGTTCTTGCAGCTTTGGAGCCAGAGCTGGAATTATTGGTCAACAACAAGGAGGAATTTCAAAGCGTAAGTGACATTATCTTGTTCCCATGCTTGAAATGATGATTTCATTTTTAAGATCCTGTCAATTTACAAAGTTACTGACTGAGTCTCTGTGCTGTGTTTGCCAAAGAAGATGGTGTAGAGGCTGCAGAAAAAAACTTTAGTTTGATTACGTCAACAAATGAAGTTGGTGCTTGGACTTCTTGTTTGCATGACAATTTTATTTCTTTGAGTGTATGACCTTTTCCTTGCATCCTAATGTGGTGACAGATTAGGTGGCAACAGCATTGTTCCTCTGCAAGGATGGGTGGCTTGATTTCAAAAATTCTGATGGGTGAGAAGTTACTGTGAGTGCTACTATTGGCCCAGAAACTCTCTATGGCAAAGGGCTTGAATGACACCTTGGAAACCAGCACCGTGATGTCCAATGGGGTAGTTCTTGTTCAACAAGGCTTTCTGATTACAATTGCAGAATTGCTTGCATGAGTTGAGAGATTCATTAGGAATAGGGAATAGTGTCTTTGTCTATAGCAGAGGCAAAGCAGATCATGTGTAAACAGACTTGGGGAAGTTCTTCAGCCTCTTGTCTTGCTTGTCTTTTTCTAAATCAAGTTGCTTGTGGAGAATCTTGTTTCTGGCTTTGGCATCTTCAGCTTGACAAGTCATGTGAGCCACAAGTTGTTGGTGGACCAAGTTGGCATGATCTCCTGCAAGAAGAGGGGCAATAAATGCGGGAGGAGGGCCAGGAGGAGGCACGAGACTGATTGGACCAGCTGTTGGTAGGATGCAGTTGGCATGACACTTGAGTCTATACTCTTTGAAGGCAGTGTTGTTGAGTTGAAAGCTGTAGGGTAAAGGTGGTACTCTGCCTGCTCCTACACCCCACACCCAGAACATGAAGTCTTTGACATGAGACTCTACAGTTGTGTTATATTTGAAGCCATCTCCATGGCATTCCTCAAAGGTAGTTGTGGTAGTGATGGCAATCCAGATAAGCTCAAAAGGGTCAGTGGTGGAGGTACCGAGGATGGCCTCAATAAGCCATGGTGCTCCATAAAAGGAGGAACATCTTGCAAATCTTTCGGCAAGATCACCTGGGTGTTCAAGGTTTTGGATAGCAGAGGAGGACTCATAATCAGTGATATCCTGAATAGTGGGGGTGGCAATGTTGCAGTTGGCATTGAGAGTTTGCTCATTGAGTCAGACAAACGGAGCTGAGATGCTGCCTCCGAGAAGGTAGCTGGAGATGTTTGCTGGGCATAGTCATGTTCCTCCAATGTTTTTGAATGACTGTAGAGCAATGATTTGGTTGTTGGCATTGGCAGCAAGGATGATGGCGCCAGGATCCGTGGTAATAATATTAAGTTTTTTGCCGGAAGAGAGGAGAACCATATGCTCCAGTAGGGGGCAGTAGGCGGCAGTAGGCATTGTAACTTTCTTTTATTCTGCTACTACTTCTCTAGTTGAGGCAGAGATGACAGCAAGATATGATGGCAATGACACCGCCAGTGGAAGAGGTGGAGACTGGTGGAGGACTGAGACAACCGGCGGGTTTGGTTGCATGGATAGTCTTTGGAGGTCTCAAGCACTGCGGAGTCCTGAAGAATGTCTTCCCCATCGAGATCTGGTGCGCCATCCTGCTGTTCATCTTGCTGGCTTCTTGATAAGGAGCAACCTACAAAGATGTATATTTACCATAGAAGTTGCAATAATAACATGGAATTTGAACATAATTCTCTCAAATAGATTATTACTGCCATATTTTGGGAGTCAATGAGTGCGAAACAAAAAACAAAGAGCAAATCCAGCCCCCATTTGCCACAGCCGAACCAAGCAACATCATTAATCCAGTGGCAAAAAAATTCCGTAAGCATCGGCTGAGCTTGTCATGTAACTCCTTAGTTATCTCGCGATCTGCATCGCTTGATTTAGACTGGATGGCTTGCATCAAATCTCCGTGAGACACACCGTTGACTTTCGATACTGTTACCAGTGATCCTTTGGAGTCACATGTGACTAGTAATGTGAACCGATCTGGATAGATTTGCTTCCACAATAATCTCGTGACAGCAGAAAAGAACGATACTCTTGCTATATTCATGAGCGTATAAATGAAAAAAGCAAATGCACCTCCCATCCATTTCGAGTGAAGGTACCACTCAAACGTGCAGCCACAACGTTCGATGACAGCGCCGAGAAAGCCTTTATGCGGACCGGGACAAGTTACATTACAGGCTTTCAGCTGATCACAGTCGAATATGGCATTAGTGATTGCGAAGTCGCTCCCATTGGTTTGGATTGAACATGATGGATCCATGAGAGAGATGCCTGATAAAATGTGCGAGAGGAAAATGTGGACAGAGTTAAAAAATAAATCAAAGGTTGTTACATCGTGCAAGAAACTCTTGCGGGCGACACACCTGGTAGCTCATATGGAATTGGAATAGACAAAATAGTTCGACGATCATCCATGGGGCAAGTAATATTGCTTGTTGGAAAATTTCCATCGATACAATCGGGATATGTGATAATACCGCAGCAAGCATCCGTGAAAGCAGAATTCAGCACTTCAGTATCGATACAGCGTCGAGCGAACAACATGCTATCCGATAATTCACGGTGAAAGCTTGAATACGTCGTCACGTTTGACCTCATCGTATTTTGTATGTTTGTTGACGCAGCATATCTCGAGTTGCATGTATCTCCCAGCTTCTTATCAAAAGCCTCCATCCCCTTCACCAACAATGAACTTCCACCTTGATAGGCATAATTGTAGCCGACCGAGTAAAGATTTTTCGTGATGAAGGTCCCGTTTCCGTTAAATTCAACACACCCCGAAGTGTATGACTGCAGTAACGGGACGTACAAGACCGCTACCATTCCAAGTATCCACGTACATGACGCAAGGAATATAATGAACAATCCCTGCGGACTTGTTAAAAACGTGAGCAAGATTCTGGCAGGATGCATTCGAAACGGATTTATTGACTCTTTGTTTACTCTCAGGTCAATGATTGGCATAGCCAGCGCGGTAGCAAACCAATACCTCACAAACAATCGTAGTGACAAATAGCACCGGATGATATAATCCAAGTAGACAAGACCGTCACTGAAGTCTGCAACTTGTAAGAACCAAAGTTTGAAATCCATGTCAGGATTTTGAGGACCCTCAAACGAAAGATTAACGCTGGTAGCTTTCCTTTTGATTTCAGTAATGTTGAATGAAGGAACGTTGAAATTGAGGCCCTGTCCATCGTACTGGTTACGAATCCCCGAGAACATTCCTAATGCAGTTCGGGTATTGGTCTTGAAAAACTTATCAAACCATGAGGTCAATTAGTGTTGAGACAGAGAATTTCATGTATCATGATGTGGAGTGGTGATGAACCTACCTCACTCATGTTCCTATACATTGATACTTCTTCTTCGGGATTTACACCAAGATTGAAGGTGTTCGTATAGTTGGGAGGATTATAATCAGTAGGCCATATCCGTGGAATCAAATTAGAAATGGGAACTGCGCTGTCCAGCATGATACCTTCGAGCTTGTCTAAGAAACGGCCGTTAATTTTTGTATGCATCAACGGAATCGTGGCATAGTATGCCCCAATCTTTGGAAAAACCGCCAGCCACATTGCATTTATGCTGCTAAATGATCCAATCTGGGATACGGCTAACGACACATTTGGGAAATCGACATCGATTGGAGAGAAGTCGGTGTCGCTAATATCAAACCAATCTCCTACCGGCTCCCAAAATACAATTCGTTTTGCGATGTTGATGAACGTTTTTGCACCTTCGAAAACAATAGCAACATCAGCGTATGGCAAAGCAAAGTGAAAGAGAAGCACAACAAACCTCTGCCACCAGCCTTACTCACCATCGTAAAATTTCTTAGCAACAGTATATGCATCTGCCACATTTTGTTTATACTCTTCCATTTTCTCTCGACAATCGTAAAGTGTCTGCGTTAGGAATGACACCTTCCACTTGGCATTCTTGACAAAGCCATCTACCAAGGCTGCCAAATTCGGTCGGCATTTAGTACCATTCACCATGGTTGCGTTCACGTCGAGCGATACACACGCCATGATATCCTTCGAATTTATCTCGAATTCTCTGATAATATCAGAAATATTGATTGGAGGAATATCAGCAGGATCGAGCGACTCGAGTAGATCATACAAACCATCTTGAATTGCTGTTGTCTTACGATCGATATAATGGATATCATAGTCGACCCTTTCGTCGATATATGTGCTGAGTGAAGACCGTTCATTGTCTACAGCTGTAACGGCAGTTGCGAGACGTGAAACAGTCGTCGTACTTTCATCGCTGTATACAGTTGCCACTTGCAAAGCCTCCGTCTGCATTGCAATCGTATTCTGAGTTCCGAGCATAGTTCGATTGAATTGTTCTTGGTCCTCTGCTGAGCACACTGGGTCTGAACCAAAGTCTTTGGATGAATTCGTTCTCATTGGTATCTCACCTCCAGCTGCCGTCCAGTCGTCTAATAACAACCGAAGCGTTGTGTATGATTTGGAGCAGTTTGTCGCGACCTCCTCAATCTTTTGCACCAGGTCTTCGTTTTGGCCAGATGCTTTTTTAACCCGAGTATCTTCCCTCCGGATTGAATTATCGAGTCTCGTATTGCATTGATTCAATTGTGACTCCACACACTCGGTGTGGCGCAGCCGTTCATCTCTTGTAATATTGTAGGCATCCTCACACGTCGCCGTGACAAGGTCCAACGACGGGGTGCGGATGCAGCGCGTGGCAAGTTGTTTGGCAATGCTCAGAGTGGTACCCCAATTAGCCGCAATTGCAAACGCACAAATGATCATTCGATTGCGAAAGTGAGGTCGATTAGTCTCTTCCTCATTCGGCGGGTTTGATGAGAGGGGTGGGATAGCAGTTGCGACAAGCTCCTGATCATTCCGGCGGGTAATGGACACTCTTGGAACTGTAATCATGGGAGTTGCAACGACATCCTGATCGGTTCGACGGAATATTGAAACTCTGGGAAGGGGTATGGCGGGAGTGACAACAATATTGTTCTCATCGCTTCGGCGGATTATTGAACCCCGTGGGAGAGGGACGATGGGAGTGGCTACAGTCACCGGGGTCGCCACGAAGCTCGCACCCTCCACCGACGGTGCGATTCGGACCATAGATTCGTTGTGATTTTCCCTTTCAATGTGAGAGTCCATGTATTTCTTCTTCTCGAACCCGGAAATTGCGAGAATGATTTCGAGTCAAAAGTAAAATCCTCATTGATCGTAACAGAGTTTTCATTCGACACGCGCAGAACATTTTTTCCCTTGCACGCTCTCACACAATAACACCCCGTCGTATCAATTCTTCGACCCTCGTATCCACCCCCGCCCCCTTAGCCTTATCTTTGCGTCGTTTGGTTCTCCCTGTGTTCACGCCATTGTTTCCATCTTCATCCATCTTCGCCTGCAAGCATCGTTTCCACAGCATGTTCTGATCAGACTGTTTCTTTGCCGCTTTTTGTTTTGCCTTACCAAAGAATCCCGGGATGTGTTCTTCAAATTCCATTTCCACTTTGGGTTTGAAGCTCGGATCGTTGAACGGGATGTATAACGAGGGACGCACGAGGCCCTGACCATTATAATCACGGACTCGTGGTTGTAATTCTTTCGATTGAGGACGGAGTGTTGAATACTTGGTAGCCTTTCCATTTGGTTCGGCGGGAACACCGTTGACGAGTGGTTGTTGCTGTTGTTGTGATTGGGATTCAGTGTCATAATGTTTGCGCTTCGATTGGCGTGGGATGGCGGAAGTTGCAGCATGTGTCTGGACGTGCATCGATAATGTGGATCCCATCACAGTAGATAAGCGAGCCAGCGCTTGCCTGCTCTTGGTCGTCATGATGCGTTTGACATTCCTGTCCGCTCGCCGAGTGTTTTCCCCGCTTGCCGGTCCTTCCACGCCATCAGAGTCGAGCTTTCTTCGTTTCTTCGAAAGGCGCTGCTGTCGAGCGACCTCAGCCAATCGCTTGCGATCTTCTCGTTGAATCCGTTTTTGATCGCGTCGTTCAATCCTCTGGATCTTTGTCAACCCGGCACCATCAACACTACCGCTACCTCCGTTGCCGTTGCTACACTTGTGGTCATTTGAATTGTTGCGGCTGCTACCTCTCTGTTTTGGATTGTTCTCCGCGGATGTCGATTGGCGTGCCAGAGAAGCGAGCCAGTCGGCATCCGCGTTGCTGATATTGTTGGGCGCCATGGTGTTTAAGTTGAAGGCAAGGGTTGGTTTTGGTTGCCATTACGATATTAAATCAAATTCCGGTTTTATGGTGTGGGTGGTGGCGCGGCGGGGTGGTCTGTCGTCGTTCCGCTTGTTCTTTCATTTCTCGCTCTTGTAGGCTCTTGTGCACTCTACGTACTCGTACACTTTTATCAAGCCACGCACGCACGTCCCCCGGCAGATCATGACGACGACTATTTTCCATGGTGAAGATTGATGACACCGACAAGAAACGAACCGAAATCAACGGGAGATTCTTGTGAGGAGGACGAGAATGCCGGGGTAGGCCTTGGTACGAGCTCGAATGCGGTCGGGAAATCTGATTCGTTGTCAGCCACTGCAATCCATGGTGACGATTTCGAGAGTGCGAAGGCGGTACCAAAATCTTCACTATCCTTGAATGATGGAGGCAATCATGAACCTCTTACCAGGCAACAAGCCATATCATTACAGCAAGAAACGCGACATCACGTGGAAATGGCTTGGAGAGCACAACAACGACTAGTGAGACGATGTTTGGATCTGTATCTATCCAGCGAAGGGACACAATCAGCAAATGCAAATAAGCTCGATAGTGATAAATTCTCTAGATCTGACGCAAAAAATGTATAAATCGAAGGGAAATGATGAGGTTCGTTCCTCGTTTTGGATTATTTCGATTGGAAATCATGCAGCACAAGCTCTCACGGTATCATGTCCGATTTTTGTATTAACAATTTCGTATTCGATGAGATTACCAATAACGCCATTGAAATTCAATTCGCACTATCCTTACTCTGTCCTAGAACATCACTATGACATCGAAGAGAGAAGCATAACATACATGTAAATGGCATCAATATTTACATCATCTTTGTACTGTCTACACCTTTCTTCCATTGCACTCTCTTGGCCGACGACCTTTCAATGCGCGTAATTCCTCATTCTCCTGTTTCAATGCGCGCATTTCTCTCGATCGTAATGCCGATATCGTCCCCTCTGACTCGCGTAATTTGGTTTCGCACTCTTCCGATTTCATTTCGGCGGCTATCCGTTTTTGTACTTCGGAAGCGAGCTGAGAATTCATTGCGGTTTAAAGCTCTGAAATCTAACATACTCTCGTCCTGTTTTCGAACAGTAATCCACGCACGTAACCGATGCCGTGGCGACTTTCAATCCTGCCATCTCGGTAACATCCATTCCCAGCGCTTCACTCAGCATGGCCCTTGTTACCTGTAAATGACTCACGATGGCACTTGCCCGTCCAACACTGGTCATTTGCAACAATTCATCCCTCGATCGAAGCACGCGCGTTTTCAGTGTGGGATAGCTCTCTCCGCCATTTCCGGGAGTGACGGACTCATCGCAGGCATCAAATCGAGCGAGATTGTCGACTCCGATTTCCTCCTTGGTCAAACCACACCATGATCCACGATCTAGTTCCTTGAACCCCTCGAATGTGATGATACTGCACGACGCATCATCGGCATTGTTGTTTTTGTTGTTACCGCCTCTGGACGACTGGGCTGCTACTACTTGACGCGCACCGAATTGAGCACGAGATAATGGAGATGCTGCAACATGCTGAAGGTCGAATCTGGAGAGATAGGACGCTGCCTCGATGGCTTCCTTTTCACCGAGGGGGGAGAGTGGAACATCCATGGCTCCGTAATAGACTGCGCGATCACCACCCTGCATAATAATAATATGTGAAGTGTTCAAAGATATAATTCTGAGAATTGAGTGGAAAAAGAATAGGTTAGTTTACAAATAATAGACAATAGTGTTTCTTACTGGATTGATGACCTCGCCGTGTCGAACCATGAACAATCGCTTACAACTGATGATGTGTATGTATGAATGAATCATGAAATGATTATTCATACTTATTGAGATTTCTGTGAAAAACAAGGGTGCAGAGTGTCGATAAGGATATTCTCACCCATCCGGAATAGGATCAAGGAGGGGAACGTTCTCCACCTCACACATGGTTGCCGGCGCGGCATTCTTCCCATCTGCCCAGGCATCGGCAGTTTTTTGCTGCGCCGCGGCAAGTGACGGCATTGTCGAGGCAGCGTAGAGTCTATTAGAAATGTTGTTATTATTCGGTCGTCGTCGTCGAAATGCCGTTCGAGAGGATTGTGTGCGGAATGCAAAGGCGCAGTGCATTACTACTTGTAACCATGGTACTACTACGCAACCGCCGATGACGAGGAGAGAGCGCTTCATTTTTGTGGTCGTATCTCTCTCTCCTCTGTGTGGATCTGTAGCAGCTAATTCCGGGATCATGTAATCCCGGGACGACGGCCGTCATCACGCTAATCCCGGGATGACGGTTCATCCCGGGATTAGCTGTGACAGATCTGGAGTCTA
>JALLBB010000379.1:0-16300 GCA_036939735.1 Discostella stelligera | reverse complement strand
CATCACACTGAGATTCCAAGGCATAGCCAAGCAAAGAATCCCCCATCTCTGAACCAAGATTGCAAAAGAACACTCTACTCAAATTTGGAGTTGTGAATGATGAATGATAGAAATTGTAGCTATCTTTGGCAAGGTGGTTAGGATCACCTGCAACATTTGTGAACAGGTTAGCCATATAAGACTGTCTCAGCTAAAACCAGACCAGCTGGTTTTGAGGGAAGATAAAAACCAATGAATTCCACCAATTTTATGAGCATTTTCAAGTACATAGAGCTCAGATTGAAATGGAGTTAGCCAAATTCACTCTTCATGTTTGCGTGAACAGAGAAGTTAATATGCTGGATCCAAGGTTGTTTTTGTCTTAACATAAAAAAATGGCGAAGATCAACCAAATAGTGATTGGGCGGTGCGTGGTCTGTCTGGTGAGTTTTTTTCGTCCCACAAAACCAGCTGGTCTAGTTTTAGCTGAGACAGTCTTACATGGGGTCCACTTCTATGCGTAACTGCATCTGAGGTCAGGTAACTGCTTAACTGGAGTATGTGAACATCACTTTTTTAACTTGTTTTTACGTAAAAAATACCAAGTTAAGTTTTTATTGCCTGTTTGCATTTATGGTCTCATGTCCATTGCAACCATGTGACCCCTAGCATCAATGACATGTACAAAACAAGTGTTTTGGCTGTTTCAGTTAGTGTTTCTTAATTATCAGTAGGCAATGAGTAATAATACTTTTGTATATACCTATCATTTATCACTTTTTCACCAAAGCACAAGCTATTCCAACTTTGTTTTTAAATCAACCCTTCATCCCTATATGTACTATTTATCCCCAGTGAAATTTCATTACTGGCCTCATGGCTGTGTAAGTTCTAAGTGGCCTCCAATTCTTTGTCAATTGGTTGAGTTTGTTGAGTTGATTGTTGTTTATTGTTACAGTGGCATCTCTCTCCTCTCTCTCTCATTGTGTTCTCTCTCCAGGGCTCTCTCCCTCTTTATCCTCCCCACAGTGACAGAGTCTCTCTTTCTTTCTCAATCTCTCTCTCCTTTTCCTTGCTGCAGCAGCGGCAACATCTCTCTCCCTTGTTGTTGTGGTGATCATGGCAGTCTCTCTCTGTCTCTCTTTCTCTCTCTCTCTCTCTCTCTATTTCCTTCTCCCTGTAGTCTCTCTTCCTCTCTCTCACACTCTCCAGCTCTCCAGCCCTCCCTGCTGTGAGAGACCACAGTCATAACGTCTACACGCCTGCTGCCTTCTCTGGCATTGTTCTTATCAGCAGCAGCAATGTAGGGCTTTAACAGCCTTATTCACCAGTGCCGGGTGGAAAGCACTTGTGAAAGCATGTTCCAAGCATCTACGCGTCAAAGGAACAGCCAACAATAGTTTTGAAAGAAGATATGATTGTTGACAGATGAGTGAATTAAAAACTGGGAATGTGTGTGAGATGACATGAGTGTGTTTTCCATAAATGTCTACTTGGTGGGTGCTGGAAAAACATAGGGTTATCATATTATATGTAGAAATGACTGTCTGCTCACCCTTTATCAATTTGTTATGTTGAGGGGAGCCTAAATTAGTATGGTGGAGATTTATGATCAATTTAGCATTTAAGGAATTTTGCAAAAATGCATTTGTCACTATTTATTGGGTTGTTCAGATGATAGTACTCCAGTTAAACAGGTAAGGTACAGATATCTAGGTACCTATTATCTTTCACTGCACGTGGAATCCAACCTAATCCAACGTTACGTACTCGACTCGATTTTTTTCGATTTGGCGGGTGATAATAATTTCTGGTCATTTTTGGCTTTTTGCGCTGACTTCTCGGCTGTTGTGGTTGTACCACCTGTCCCTCTTTCATTTTTTGGCCGCCTGCGTACATCATACGACGTAGCCTCAGTACTGGTAAACCAGAACGGCCTGGGGAACAAACGAAAAGTCACGAGCTCATCATGATGTTGTTGAGTGATTCCATCTCCGGCATGAACTGGAAAATCGTAGCTCTGCTACGGGCAAGTAAATAATCCACGCCAAGTACAAACTTTAAAGCGATGGCTCACGACCTACGAGGCAGTAATCATCAACTGGAGCAGCAGCAGCAGCAGCATTGTCAGCAGCAGCATTGTCGGCGTCGAGAAGAAGAAGATGAAGGAGCACCAAGCAGCTGTTGCTGTTGCCAGTTCTGCTCGACGCCGCCGCCGACGACGCCGTCGACAGTACGCAGAAAACAACCAAGGCTTCAACTTGCTACTGCTCGTCCTCGACAATACAATGGCTGCTCAATGCCGTCTTCGTCATCGCCGATGATGACCAAAGCGCAAGGAACTGTAGCCAGAACGCGAACGCTAACAACTACCGCTCCGATGCGAACTAATATTACCTTGATCACATCCACTTCTTGCGTTGCTGTTGATGGGAATCATGAGAAACGACGTCGCCGCCGCCACACTCGCCCAGCAGTAGCAGTATTCTCCTCCTGTAACCTGACTCGGTTGATCTTTTCCATCCTTTTATTTCTACAGCCTCGTCAACTAATTACTACTCGATTGCGTCGTCGTCAACGCCACCAAGGGATGACAATAATAGTAATGACGACGACGATGATGGCCCACGGATACACAATCACGTGGAACAACGGCCCCGAAGACAAATTCTTCTGCGGGACCACCTACGACGATCCCACCACCGACTGCACGCTGCGTCAGAATTGCCGTTCGGGACGGGACGACGAATGCGACGGATATGCCGATGGATTGGGAATCAAGTGCTTCGCGGATACGCCGTGCGATTCCAAGACCGGGGGCGGATCCTTGTTCGTTCCGCACAGCACGGCCAGCATGCTCCTCGTCGTCCCGACCAGCGGGCCCACGGCAGCATCTGCTGCCGCAAACACTACAACAACTGCCTCCTCGGACAACAACAACAACTACGAACACATCTCCGATGATCCCTCCGATCATTGGTTCTGCGGAGTAGGATTCGATGATGCCGAAAAGCGTTGCGAAGTCCATTGTCCCAATCAGACGGGATGTCCCAGCGGTGAGATATGTTACTTTGGTACCAGTTGCGATGCACGGACGGATCCACCGACTACGCGTCCGACGCGTAATCCGACGAACAAACCGACGACGAAGGCGGCGGCGGCACCACGTCCTGAACCGACGAACAAGCCGGTGAGTCGAGAGAGAGAGAGAGAGAGACTGTGGTGATCTCTGCGTCCGAGACAGTGGATGCATGTTTTTGTACTTCCGGCAACTAACTTTATGTTTACTACTATTTTCATCCACGCTACTCTACAGACTCAGCCACCATTGACCGAAACCCAAGCGGGTTTCTTCTGTGGTAGTTCGTGGGAAGATGTCACCACGACGTGCAAAAAACGCTGTCCGTCGGGAGAAGATCCAGAATGTCCCGGCGATGAAACATGCTTTGCATTCACGGGATGCGCAAAAGAGAATGGATACGGTGCTGATCCGGACGGATGGGTGCCAGGATATGATGAATGGGGAAATGCCCTGTCGGAGGCAGAGGGGTTTATTTCTCAAGGAAGTAAAGGGGGTGATGCACAAGCGGATGAATCGTCCTGCGTTCAAACTGTCGTCTCCATTACTCCAGATAAGTGGCCACAGGAAATCACGTGGACGATTACCAACGTTGAAACGGGCGAGGAGGTTGCTACCGGGAACAATGACGACTTGGTACCATTGGAACCCCTAAAAACAACTTATTGCTTGCCGATATTAACAAAGGCGTGCTACCAATTTACAATTAAAGATGGTGCAGGAGATGGGATATGTTGTAAGTTTGGCGATGGAAGTTATACAGTGAAGTATGATGGAAAAGTAGTAAAGCACGGGGCGGCATTTTATGATAGCGAAAATGTGGAGTTTGGATGCGACGCCAACGACAAGGCGGAGAGAATGACAGCTGCGCCGAGTCCAAGCCCAACGAAGAAGCGGTTGGGTAGTAGTAGCAACAGTAAGAGCAATAGTCCATCATCGAGCAGCAATGCCGAGGAGGAATCAACTTCCTTGCCGAGTCCGAGTCCAACAGAAAAGCGGTTAGGTAATAGTAACCAGCAAAACTACAATTCAGAGGAATCATCTGCGCCGAGTCCCAGTGACCCAAAATTGGATGATCAAACAATAAACGAACCTCCGACTATAAGTACAGATGAAACTCGACCAACTTCGTCGTCGTCGTCGTCGTCATCATCATCATCATCATCATCATCATCAATTGGCTATTTTGCACTGGGTGACAACGACAATAGCAGTAATACTCCTACTTCTAATAGTACTAGCCACAGCTACTACCGCTGCGTGGCGAAGGAGTTGGTAGACAAAGGATATCGCGTCACTGATAAATTGTGCAATGCCTACATAGACTGTTACAACAAGTATATAGATATGGGAGATACTTGGTATTGTGCTAAAGATGAAGTTTGCATTGAGACAGACTGTGGGATAGACAGTTCATCATCGACAGATGGCACGTTGGAAAAGCCATCTGAGGAGGAAACAATGACTGTCATCGATGAAAGTGTCGTAGACGCAACGGACTCCCCCGCTGCACCTGCTCCACTGCGTCCGACATCAACGAAAGTTTCAAAGCCTGTAGCCACACCGACAACACTGATGCCTACCAACGTGGCAACGGCGCAAACATCAACTGAAGACTTGCCGCCCACGAATATTCCGACGGTGATACAAGTAACAATAGAGCCGACGGGCAAGCCCACTAAAACTGCAACGTTGGAACCATCAGCCAGTCCAACTGAAACACCATTGGTGAGTTCGGTTTGCTTTTTTCGTACGAGGGTTCGTTGGTTGTGGTCTTGCGAAAGAATATCACATGCTTACATATTGCTTTATGTTGTCTTACTGTAACAGGGCCCTTGTGAAGGTGACCCTTGTCCGATATCGACTTATTGCCGCAGCCAATATGGCTTCTGTGGTCCTGGCGAAGATTACTGCACGGACACTGCTATTTGGTCGAAGGACTGTTCGGTCAATGAACCCACGCAAGCACCATCAGCAACTGTGACTATTACAACAACGAGTAGTGAATTCACGCCAAGTCCTGTGTCCGGTGAATTCTCCCCTTCTCCAAGTAGTAGTGACAGGTCAACAACTTTTGAAAAGCCTCAAGGCGGTGGAAAGGGCAAACTTATCGTTACAGATTCGCCTTCGTTAACATCAAAACCCGACATTGTCACAACGTTACTGCCTACAATACACTCAGATATCAATGATCTCGTCGAAATAAACTCGGACTCAACTCAACTTGATGTCGTTACAGATTCTCCGACATTTGAACCATCTGCAAGAGATAGCATATCTATCAGTGCCGACCCAACTTCAGAATCAACTCAACTTGATAACATTACAAAATCTCCGACATTCGAACCATCAGCGAGATCTAACAGTGCTGCCCATAGCATTTCCGCTTCTGCAGAAAAGAACGAATTCTCTTGCACTGGTGAGCCATGTGAAGAGAGCTCTTGGTGCCGATCGCGGTATGGTAGCTGTGGGCCAGGGTTTATTTATTGCAATGCGAACTCGATTTGGGACAATTCATGTCCCCCTATCGCCCTTGCTCTGGGGACAAGTCCAACTCGAACGCCGACGATCCAGGTGACAGAAGTACCTACGAATCTCGAGGAAGAGGGGATGAATGCGCCTACATCTACACTACCTGCATTGCCCATGCCAACTCTGCCCACGATAACAAGAGGAACAGACGTATCGGCGAATTTCGTTTCTTCTATGGAATTACAAGCCCCATCATCACAAGAAAACTCTACCTTGGCCGAAAAAGACACATTTGAAGCAGTTGTCAGCGATGAGGTCAAGGGAAAGGAAACGGAATCCGAATTCCGTAATAGAACCGATGGAAGCAGCATTGTGTCGACTCAAAACCAAGGATTTGATGAATGGCTGGCGTTTACGGCTAGCATAAACCCAGGCGTATCGCGGCATGTTTCCGTTCATATTGGTGTTTCTGCCTTGGTATTTGCGATCTGCGAGTTATCCTGGACATAATATTATTACTTCTAACTCATTCTAATTATAAGATGCTACCTAGCTAAGACACAGAACTAGCAAGATTGAGCCAAGTGCTCTAACGATATTGGATACCAGTGAGATCCTCGCAAAGAAAATAGAACGTTTTTGTCCATGTACACCGGATGATCGCCAAACATGAAGATCGGTTTGCCATCTTTCATTGAGTTTGATCCAGTCTTCGGAAAGAAAGGAACGTCATGTTGCTTCGCAAATTCTTCTACAACGTCCTGGAACGATGCTGCTACCCTAGCAGCATGAATACTTGCCTTTGGTTGCGCTCGAACGGTCACATCTTGCCGTTGTCTCTCATGATTCTGCGCGATCCGCTCCTTCGACCGATTCATTATCGAGACGCGATAATTGCATTCGGTAGGGTTTGGCGGTCGAAGGCTTCCGAGTGCTGTTTGGTTCGATTCCACGGCAGCTTGGATCATTTTCAACCCACCAAAGAAATACCGGCACACCATTGAATCCATACGTAAAGCAAGGTGCGCACTGAGACCGTTTTTGCTTGATGGTGTAGGATCAAACATCTGATCCCTCCAGGCAAGATAAAATTTCTTCACATCCTTTATGTCAAGCCTTTCCTGTTGCAGAGACGAGTGCAATGTCCTCGCCCAAGCAGGTAAAACCTCACCATCAATCAGGGCAACAAAGTCATCATTAGGCATGACGCCTTTTTCGTAGCACTCAAAAAGAATATTCAGATGCTCCCAGTTTTGAGCCGCCGGATCAATGACTATTGTCATCTGAGCAAGTGATCTTGCAAACCGCGGCGATATTGTATCAGACGTCATCTGAAATATAATTTCTTTCTCAAAAAGCCTCTTCCAGGGAAATAATGTACAAAGACACAAGCGAACAAATCTTACGTCATCCGACACGGTCTTGCTAAGAAAAGAAAGTGTTTTCCTCAAGTGCCGTCGCACATCATCAAGAAGCGTCCCGAGCATCGAATCATCATTTATATATGGTAGCCATGGTAGAATCCAGAGATGAAGGGAGTTGCCGATTTTCTGATCATTGTCAAGTGTTGGCCTCCATGGACTGAGAGCCCGGGCCAGTTTCGGCAACACGACATTTTGAACCACTTCCACGTTGATGCTCTCCTTCAAAAGTTCATCTTCGTCCTTATCGGATACCCGTAATGACTTTCCCACAGAGCGGACAAGCGCTTCATACATGCATATACCAGTTTCAACATCATGAACAGGATCCCATTTCGACGAGCTCAACGAGCTATCTATCCACGGAACAATGGACTGAAGGAATATATTTTCTCTCAACGCATAGACCTCGTCGTTGGACCCAATAGCATCACAGAGCTTCTGCATGCAAGATGCAAGATGATCCATCAACGATAAATCCATTGATAAAGGATTCAAATGCGAAAGTAAGGTATCATAAACCGGGTTCACAAGCGATGGAATGAGCGTTGATTCGAATTTCAGAGACCGTCGTTCCTCCATAGTAAATTTTCCGTAGAGTTGTACAAATATATTTTGTAGCGAATCCAGTGCAAAATTCATCCTTTCGTCGATACTCATCTTCTCACACTCATTGGACGAGGCTAGTTTATTAATCAACCCTTCTGCTTGATCGATGACGCTTAATACCATTTTCATCTTGGTACAGCGATTCTTCATCACCTCCTTGCGTTCCAACATTTCTTTCCACTCCACTTCAAAAGTACTAAGCATCCTCTCAGTGTTAGATACCATGTACGATGATGTGCGCAACTGACCTTCGTGCATGTTGAGGAGTAGAGTAACATTGTGAAGAAGTTCTTCTCCGAGAGGTACATCAGCTGTCAATATCGAGGGCTCGACGGTTGCAGGGGCGGAAGAGGACGACGCGCCACGCATATCAATAATCTTCATTTTATTCTCTCCGTCGGCATAAGTTCTGGCAGCGCTCTTCTTGAGTATATCTTGATAATGGACGATTTTTCTCTTCTGTCGTTTCTTACTACCGCCACCCCCCTTGCGCCAACTTCCCGCCCCACCAACCAATACACTTTCAGTGCTGGGCAATAATGACTTGTCAATTCCATCATATATCCCACTTGCATCCTGTTTTCCTTGACTCAATGACTGTTCATTGTCCTCTGGTAACGGTATTCCTCTCACTTCTGCCTCGATCTGTCTATTCACTTTGAGCTGTGATTGTTCTTTGAAATTTCCAAATCCCAGACCTAGTCCGTTCGGCCGAACAACAACCTCTACCGGCCGGGAAATACCCTTTTTAATCACACCATCTCCATCGTTTTCGGCATTGGTGGGAATTTTGCCGCCACCATCGACATCGGCACCAGTAGTAGACGCAGCAGTGGTGACAACAGGCCTTCTTCGCTTGGCACCCAGTCCACCTGACCCTTCGTAACCCATCTTTTGCAGTAATTTCATACCGATACCCTTGGTGTGTTTTTCCCATTTTCCCAGATTTGGATCCTTCTGTTTTGTTGATAAGGTCGACTTCATGACAGGTTGTCCGCCCAACATCATCATCATCATATTGTTGTTATTTTCACCTTGCGACGAACCTAGTCCACCCATTTCGAAAGATGGAAGCGATTTTTTCCCCGAACCAAGACTTTGATGGGGCATAGGCATGTGATGACCGTCATCAATATAAATTTCTTCATGATATGAATTTGATGGATCATCGTCGGTGACGCCTCTACCATATGATGATCCTAATCCAGAAAATTCCGCTGGTCCCGATTCGCGATTGCAATGACCCTGATCGTTACCATCATCAGCTCCCATGCCTTCATTACCAACGTTTGTAATGATTTCTGTTTCCATTTGTTGGTTAAGTGGTTTACTGGCATGAAGAATCGAAGATGAAGGAATTAGAGGATTTTTGGATCTCTTGGCAGTTTCGAGCAGCTCATGAAATCGCTTCTCTCGTTTCTGAAAGAGCTGCGATTCCCCTGGACCATCATTGTCGTTATCCCTAACTACATCTACTTTCTCTTCTTCGCCGCCTGATTTATCGCTAATGTCCATATCATCCTCCACACCAAACATCTGTGGTCGAAGATCATCAGACTTGGGCACAGTCACATCATCATTGTTCTGATTAATATCAGCAGACGCTGATGTAGATGATTTGACAAATGTCATTGCTGCCAAGCGGTTCTGATTCTTGCTGTAATGTCGCGAACAGCTTTTCTGCTTCTTCGTGGTACTGTTCCTCTCGCTCGCATGCCTATGAACATCATCGTCACCATCATTCGACGAATCACTGTCATAAAACGCTCCGTACAAATTGCGCTCTTTGTCCGAAATTTTGGATTTATTTTCTTCTCGCCGACGCTTCCGTGAGGCGTAGGCACCGTAGGCGAAGTCGTCGTCGTCATCATTGTCATTCTCGTCGTCTTCGTCGTTGGAGGTGGAATCGTCACCATTCGTCATTCGTCTGCTTCTTCGAGAGCGGCCTGTAAGATTGCGTTGAAATCCAGCAGCGGCGCGATCGTTGCCGTTGTATTCGCTGGCACTGATGGCCTCTGGAATGTCAAAGCCATAGTAGTTGCCGTCGCCAGAATCATCGGAGTCCATCGTTGAGTTGATGTGCGGGTACTAACAAAAAATGATGATCATGATGAAAAAACAGCTTTTGGCTCGATTTTCCGTTCCTCGATTTCGATTCCTTTTCTCTATTTTCGGATCGATTGTACTCTATTGTACTAAGTACCTTACTATCTTATCGGCTCGATTCTATTTTTTGGTCTGATCGATAATAATTAATTTTTGTTTGGCTCGGTTTCAAATTTTCGGCCCAGTTTCTATTGTTTCGGATATTTCCATCGAGTAGATCTCGCCGTGTCATCCGATCCTGCGGCCTGCGGCTCTCCTCGAAGGAATCGTTTGTTCAGGCGGGGTGATCAACAGTTTTAATAACATCATTAAAACTATGGGGATGATGATACTTCTTACCCGTCTTCGTATTGGCGGGGTTGCGCTACTCGCTCTCAGTGGAAGACATCGTGCCTATGCTGCTGCAGTTGCAGTTGCATTCATTGTCGTGGTGGATGCGTTCCACTTCCACACAACAATCCAGACCACAAGGAGGAGGAGGAGGTTCCATACAGTATCATCATTATCATCTTCTTCTCTTCCTGGGTTGGATGCCGTTACTTCTTCAGTCACTGAGATTAACACAAGCCATAGTAATGCCAAAGCAATTCCCCTCATTTCACACGAGCATATTCGAACAATTCAACGAGGCGGTGTTGCCATCATACCCAACTGGCTCCCTCCGCACCTCGTTTCCTCCATGAAACAAGACGCGCAAACTCTCTTTGCATCGGGGTACTTTCAACCCGATGGGTTAACCAACACGGCAATTAAATCACGGGATGGACAGGGATTTACTGTTAAGGCCGATAGACAAACATATCGGGGTGGCGCGGGATGGTTTGATAGAACCGCTGGAAATATTACGGCTCGATTGGAATTTGCAGGTAGGATGGATCAATTGCGAAAAGAGTTGGCGGTGGGGTTGGATAGGCCAACATTGTACAACGAAGAAGAAGATGCAAATGGTGGTTTGATCGGAGCATCTACTATTATTACCAGACAACGACATGAAATCACATATAATTGGTACGAACCGGGGGCGAAACTGGGTAGACATCTCGATGAGCATCACGAGGAAACAAAAGGCACCAAAGGGTGGATTCTCCCAAGTCGAAGATCGGTTACTTGGCTAGTGTATTTGAATGAAAATTGGGAAAACGAAGAAGGCGGTGCATTGCGATGCTTCCCACGTAGTGAGGCTGAGATGGATCTGAATGGAGATGTTGCTCAGGTGGGTGCGCATGATGGTAATCTTCAAGTGGGATGGGTGAATGGCGGAGTTGATCCGGTGTTTTTAGACTGTTTTCGTCCAAGTGGGATGGCGGCCCTGTACCAGCTGGTGATACTGCCAACAGAGTGCGGTGAGGAGGCACCGATGGCGAAGCGTGAGAGGCGCTACCTCTCCGTACAAGATTTTGACGTACCGTCGATGCAGCCAATCGAGTTCGCCTCCTTCCTCGCACCAGAGGTTAGGGAGAAGTTTACTCAAATAAGCACTAGTCGTTTGGATCCTCGATTTGTAGGCGCCTCCTCCCCTGCTTCAGCGTCCGAAGCTATCGATTTCGATTGCTCCGATGAGAAAACGATTATGGATGTTATGCCGGCAGCAGGAACGCTCGTTCTGTTCGACTCGGTAAGCCTACCCCACCTGGTTCGGGAGGTGACGGGAACAAGGCAGCGAATCGCAGCGACAGGCTGGTTCCACGAAGATAGTCAATTCGTATTGGAAGTTTAAACGACAATTTAGTTCTACCTTCCCTGTCGCTTAAGTTTTGGTCGGTCTTTTGTCAATGATGTTCTAGCCAGCGGGTTTTGACTCTTATCTTTGAATGAAGATATTGAACTGCTTCCGATGTCATCCATTGATTTGACGGTAACGCCGGATACACCCGTCAGGCCCATCTTACGCACCATATTCTTCGCTAATAAAGGTGCTCGTTTGAAACCCATTGCCAAAGAGAACTCGTTCGCAACCTCGACAAGTTTTTCCTTACTACTCATTTTCATTCTCTTCATCTGTCCCAAATAATATCCCAAAAAGGCTTGGTACGCACCCTCTCCGCTATTCACAAGAACTTGGTCTCCTCGCCTAACCCTTGTCATAAGTACTTGCATCAACTCATCAGTCTCATCAAGGGTCGACGTATTCAAGATATCCGATAACGCGTCATTCCGGGGAAGGTGAATCTTCTTCATCTCTTCCAAAAATAACTTCTCGAATGGACCGAGAATAAGCCAACCTTTACCTTCCGCCCCTGCTCGTCCAGTACGGCCAAGCCGATGTACATATTGCTCTCTGCTCGATGGCATCCCGAACTGGACTACGTGTGTAACTCCAGGGTAATCTACACCTCGCGCAGAGACATCACTGGTAAAGAGGAGACCACTTGTAGCTGAACGAAATTCACCACTAACTCTATTCCTGTATCCTTGAGCCTTCCTCGAGTGAAGCTCAAGAACCGGCACTGGCAGGCTCACAACTTCGTTGAATACGTCGGCAAAAAAGGAGACCATCCGAGCCGTGGGAAAGAAGACAACGATTTTGTTTTTCCCATCTCCATCATTCACAGCTTCCTTTACTATCCGTATTACCGAGGATACGTATTGATCGACCGATGGAATGATTGCATGGGATTGTTGCACATGAACATGAGTCTGGGTAGACTCCTCACCGTTATCGCCATCTTGAATGCAGTCGACTTCAATATAATCATCATTCATTGTTTGTCTCATGATTATTTTGAGGTCTGGAGGAAGTGTCGCTGAAAACAATAAGGTTTGCCTTTTGTTATTTCGTGGCACGAATTTCAATATCTGTTCTATCTCGCGCCTAAACCCTAGATCAAGAAGATTATCTGTTTCATCCAAAACAACCACCGACACTCTCGACATGATTTTGGACAGTTTCGTCCCCCCAACAGTTGCAGTTTGTAACAGGTCCTTGAGTCTACCAGGAGTAGCCACGAGGACCGTGGGTAGTTGCTTCTTGAATCTCGAAACATCCCTATCCACCTTCGTACCACCGAACACTACTTGTACTGACATGTCTCTGTGAAAGGTGAGCAATTTTTCTGCCTCATTTCCAATCTGCATTGCAAGCTCCCTCGTAGGCGAAATAACCAAAATACCAATATCTGTTCTCTGATCATAACTGGGGCTTCTGAGGATACGCTCGATGGCTGGTAATAAAAAAGCGATGGTCTTTCCTGTACCGGTACGAGCTCGCCCCAAGATATCTTTCCCAGAGAGAGCTGCCGCATACGTTTTGGATTGAATTTCAGTCATGCTAGTCAAACCCAAGGTTTCAGAGAGTGCTCGTTTGGTTGCAGGGTGTAGATCGCTTCGTTGGGCGAATTCAACATTTGTAAGAAGGGTTGGATCCTTGTTACTAACACCGAATGCATCACGCGATATATTTGATGGATCTCTCACTTGAGTTTTGGGTTTCTGGACATGGTGGATGAGCTCTGACGACTTTAATTCACCATCTTGTGTTCCATCGAGGAGCCAATCGATGTGCCTCGCCTTCGCCTCCGTTCCAAGTAGCTTTCTTCTCTGCCCTTTGAGCAACTCCCTTACCTTCTCCCGACTCACCCCCAGTTCATTCGACAGCTCCATCAACTCAGCCGCACTACTACGTGGCGGGGCTGTGGCGGATAATGCAGCATGATGCCGGGTGCTGATCGATGAAATGCGAACCAAGCATGATGGACGCAGAAAACCGTTTGCCGATGGAAAAAAAGCCGCGAACATCCAAGCAAAAAGTGGTGCTGATATCATGATGTGAGAATCGGTAAGCGGACAAGATTATGCCCGCCAGACTCCTCCAAGTCCCAATGGCTATGGAGAGGTTGACGGACGTAGTACAGCCGTCAGACATCATGTTTGTGTGGTTCTGCTGACGGAAATACTTAGTGCGCGCGCGTGCCAAAACAAGAAATCTTGAGAGCGCGCCAATTTTTTCTCTCGCTTGGATTTTGAAAATATGAAAAGACAAAAGACCGAGGTCCGGCTCCGGCTTCATTCAGCCGGTAGCTATCGTTGGCGTGGATATCCGATAGAGACTAATTGCTCTGAGGTAAACACTGTCATATCATTAAATCATTTTGTTTCACACAAAACGAGATATGGCACCGGCGGCAGTATCAGGCGACAATGCCACGACGGCGATTAGCATCTTCGATGGAACTGATGCAGTTCTCCCAACTGTTAGTCATTTGAGGGTAACTCCCTCTGTCAAGGTTATTTCTCCCGCAACATGTTTGCATTGTGTCCGTTTGACGCAAGTTGAGATGCCCGAAGGTCTCAAAACAATCGGCAGCCGCGCGTTTTCATGCTGTCAAGGATTGAAGATGATTGGTATACCCTCTACGGTCACAGTGATTGGAGAGCGAGTGTTTCAAAACTGTTGCAATTTGAAGAGTATCATTCTTCCTCAAGGCCTTTCGAAACTGGGTGAAGAATCTTTCCAAGGTTGCCGCTCCTTGGAAACCATCCACATTCCTCCGCTCATCCAAACTATCGAGACTGGAGCTTTCTCGGGATGCACAAGTTTGACCGAGGTACTTCTTCCGCCCAACTTACAACTGATCGAAGAATCTGCGTTCCAAAGATGTGAATCCCTTACATCCATCGCCTTCCCGTCATCTCTACAAGTGATTGGAAAGTTGGCGTTCCATGGAGCAGGGTTGACAGAGTTCAATCGACCAAATTCAGTGGAAGATTGCGGATCATTCAAGGATTGTAAGTTCCAAAACCTCCGTATGCCGCCACTCATTACCAAGTTTGATTCAGGAATCTTTGAAATAAATGGGGGTAATAAAATCATGTCTATCGAGCTACCAGAAAACGTCCAGCAAGTAGTATATTCTGATCCAGCCTTCCCTCGTTTACCCATGTTGAGGAATATTGCGTTCCCTGTAGGTTGCTCTGTTCACATCGGTGACATGGAAAGGGAAGATAGGGTCAATCTTTCCAAAGTGGTGTATCAATCACAGCGTCGATTCGATGACCTACCGCTTCATAAAATTTGCTACTACCACTCGTACCACGATCCTGCGAAGGTGCTAGCGGATATGAATCGTATTATCCACCCTCGGTCCACCAAATCTCGTCTTGGAAAATTTAGCGCCATAGGAAATCGTCAAGACTGTCATGGGATGACTCCTCTTCACATTCTTTCATGCTCGACCAAACATTATTTGGAAATGTTTCATTTGATTGTTGAAAAGTATCCGGAAAATCTAGTGGCCACGGACAAATGGGGGGAGATCCCGCTCTCATATGCATTTAGGTGCAGTGCCCCGACTGAGGTCATCGATTTTTTATCGGAAAGCTTCAAGACGCACCATCCAGACTATAAAATTGACTGGGAAGACATGGTTGCCACAGCAGTCATGCGCGCACCTCTACCACGCATTCAGATCGTACTGGATACGCTCGAGCGAAGATTCCCTGACGCGGAATGTAACCTAAAATTTGTGGCGATGAGACTAGCAAACACCATGGATCAGAGAAAACTGAAAGGAATTAGTGGAGAATCCTTCCGATTTTTTCTCCGTACCACTATTGCGAGGCGACTAGATTTGCTGAATGTGAAGCGATGGATTGCAATGATCGAACATGCGATCAAGTTTATGACACTATTTCAAGGGGATCTCGAGGAGAAAACTTGGTATCTGTATTCTGTACTTGAGGAATTTGAATCTTGGAAAGAGTCGACATCTCTGCTCGAGCTAGCGCTGTGGAAAGTATCGTTGGCAGATCAGAAGGCCCAGGTTGTCAAGGGCAGGAACCTTTGTCGTGTACATTGTGGGGCGGAGATCGTCATTCGAAATGTAGTTCCTTTCCTATGGAGCAGCATCAAGATGTACAATGACTTGCCCCCCGAACCTTCATATTATGATTGCGATTACTAGACTGATTCCATGCTCCTTTGCTTGATATGGTCGAAAGACACGACAACAGATTCATATGATTTGAAGAGTCCAATAATTAGCTGTGTATTTCACTTCAGACAATGTTCGATTCTCATTAGTGAAATTGTTGAATGCATAATGAAGTAACTTAACCCTTTCTCTACTTTCAGTTGATAGAATGAGCACAAACTCTGCTTTCATTACCTAACAAGTGTCATGTACTAATGATCACACATGTTTAAGGAGTAGTTTTGTAGGAGCACATTACATTCGATTCCCCACTGCCTCAAAGATTGTAGCATGCTATGCATGTTACTTTCCACCCCCCATCCCCGCCTCTTCCATGGTAGTAGGTGGTTGTTTCAATGTCCTGATATCAAGAGATGACACGTTCTTCAAAGCCCTCTCATAAACGAGCTGATGCCACATCTTGAAGTGGAATATAGTTTGAGTGCATACATTGCTAAATGAGCTACAGCTTTGACGAAGGTCCCATGCTGATTGTTGCATTGCCTATGGCCCTCTCATTACTGTTCATGCTTTTGCATCCTCTTCCCCCGTATCTGCCCCACAAGTTTTAGTTCATAGATAGGAACTACATGATTTTCCATGTAAAATATTTCATTAGATGATTCAGATACTCATTGCCATGAGACTGAAGGAAGAATGAGGATTTGATGATTTGATGATTTGATGTTGTTGTTGGCACACATTCAATGTCGCATGGAACAAAA
>JALLBB010000378.1:0-16227 GCA_036939735.1 Discostella stelligera | reverse complement strand
TCTTATAATACTGATTCCTACGAGAACGGATCCAGAGTCAAATCTTTTGATCACAGATCACACCCGCCTTGCACCACACAAGGTGTACTTTTACTACAACAACTACAGCAATCAGAGAGGCATAATAAGTTGTCACCCACTATCACCATCGCCATCACCATACCACCAGTAACAGCCACACTTCTCCACCAAGAGGCCTTGAGATACCCACTACCAGTGCGCACATATTCTCCCGTATACATCACCTACTCTTCGAAAATCTAGCACAATGGAAGGAAAAGTTGCTCTCATAACTGGAATTACCGGTCAGGATGGATCATATCTGACGGAGTTTTTGTTGTCCAAGGGTTATACTGTAAGTTGGATACGCCGCTTCCGAGAAACCTTTCGATCATGATAGTTTGGTGTGAGGTTTCAGAAGTGATTTCGCTTGTAGAAGAAATTGGTTGACAATGCATGGCGTGAAAATGCGGCAGTATACTCCGTCGAAACCGCAAAGTTCTCAACCAGTCAAAACGAATTTGCTGCCATCTTCTTCTGTCCAAAATTGGTCAGAGTTAAAAGTCACTCTTACCTTGTATCTTTGATACATTTTTCGTCAGTGGTATCGTTGGTGGTCTAGATGTCCGCTTCACTCCTTGAACAAACGGAGTACTTTTGGCGCATGTGATTTCCGTTCGAGAAATATATTATTGTTGGAGCCAATGACATCGTTATACACTTCTCATTCACATCACTAACTCCCAATTTTTTCTTTCTCTTACTTCTAATGAACAAACCAATCTCCACAGGTCCACGGTATCATACGTCGTTCCTCCTCCTTCAACACCGGCCGCATTGATCACATATATCGTGACCGTCACGAGACTGGAGTCAAGCTATTCCTACATTACGGAGACTTGTGCGATGCTACCAATCTTATTACAATCATTGCAAATGTGAAGCCTGATGAGATTTACAACTTGGGCGCGATGAGTCATGTCAAGGTATCGTTCGATATGCCAGAGGTGAGGGGGGAGGAATAACATGTTCGATTTATAGTTGAATACTTTGTCATGATACGTATCTAACGATTACCACCGTTGATTTTATCAACTTCCTCACTTCATAGTACACCGCGGACTGCGATGGTGTTGGTGTTCTCCGCATGCTTGACGCAATCCGTGCGTGTGGTCTTGAAAAAACAACCCGTTTCTACCAAGCCTCTACTTCTGAACTGTACGGAAAAGTTCAAGAGGTCCCCCAATCTGAAACCACGCCTTTCTATCCCCGTTCTCCGTATGCCGTTGCTAAGCAATATGCTTTCTGGATTTTAGTCAACTACCGTGAAGCCTATGGGATGCACCTTACCAACGGAATTCTGTTTAACCACGAGTCTCCTCGTCGCGGTGCCACCTTCGTTACTCGTAAGATCACAATTGCGGTAGCTCGTATCAGCCAGGGGTTGGATAAATGTCTCTACCTTGGCAATATTGACGCCAAGCGCGATTGGGGTCATGCACGCGACTACGTCAAGGGTATGTGGATGATGCTTCAGCACGACACGCCGGATGATTACGTATTGGCCACCGGGGAGACACACACTGTGAGGGAGTTTGTGGAGAAGGCATTTGCCCATGCTGGCATTACCATCGCATGGAGGGGCGAACGCGGCACTATCGATGAGATTGGAGTGGATGCCGCCGATGAATCACGCATCTTAGTTAGGATTGACCGCCGCTACTTCCGCCCCACTGAGGTCGACCTTCTCCTTGGAGATCCCAGCAAGGCGAAACGAGTGCTGGGATGGGAGGCAGAGTTGGGATTCGAGGGACTAGTCAAGGATATGATGACGGCTGATTTGGCAATGGTGAAGGGGGAGATGATTGATCCCGAGGCGCCCAGACCTTAATTTGATACTCACCGGTTGTATCGTAAATCATTGTCGTAGCAGTGTCGCTACAATCAAGCATCTGATATCAAAAGCAGTAGAAGTATATTTGTCTAAGCATTATTAAATTCCACTACTATGGCTCAGTTGGTGAGTTTCGGGAAGCACACACAATCATGCTCAGTTTTCTATGACACAGAGATACAGCCTCACTACAGAATTGCTCTGCAGAGCATTCATGGTGTGCGTTCATCGGCTCTCATCAGAACCCAATATCTACCGTCTTTGACTCGAGATGTACATGACTTGAACAAAATATGGGAAGAGAAACGAGTTTCAACAAACAACGAGCATAACAAGAACCAATATGTAACGGCATGAGAAATATAATTTACATACCATTATTACCACGGATAAAACAATCACCATATTTCGACTTTAGTTGTCCATCCACATATTCCTCTGTTTGTTCCATGGCAATATTCATGTAGCCGTCTAAGCAAGCTAAAACACCTACGTGTACGAAGCCACCCAGGGTAGGGTAAAATAGAAGACATTGTGAAAGAGTGTGTGAGATAAATAAAAGGATAATCGAGCAGATGTTGACAGAGGATGCGCCAAAAGTTTACGAGGATTTGTCACTCACCTCGATAATCAGTTCCTGAATTGAGCCGAACTGTTACTGGCCTTCCAAGGACAGCCTTTAAGAAATCGGAGGGAGATCGCTTATTTTCGGGGACAGATGATCCACCCTCCTAGGGAGAAAGAAAAATGAACGGAGAATGAATTATGAGCAATTGCAATACAATAATAATGTGAAGGGAAGAAAGCGGGTAGGAGTGATGGCGACAGGATAGATATGGCAAAAATAAACTGAACCATCCCTTCGCAACCTACCGTCTCGGATGCATTGTTTGTATCGTCTGGTAAAGCCGAAGACATGATCTTGATTGCGATAGTGATTTATTATTTCAATGGAAATGAAATTCACTTTTGGGTACTTCGTACTACGTACCCTCTACCGCTTGGAAATCATTACAAAAAAAGTCCGAACAAGTAGAAATCGAACCGAAAGTAGAAAACGATGGGAAAAAAATTGTCCCCCGGTTCGACCAAGAAGTTCGAATGCCGCCATTTCCACTTCTTCTTGGCAAACCAACATGACCATGGCGTCCTCCCTCATTACGCGTCTCCTCCAAGTTCGTCGGCACATATTACCAACTACAGATACCACACTCGCACCTTTATCGTGTTTTTCATCGGTGTACAGCAACAACAAGAACACCAGTGTATTAACTAAACAACAAGATGGCCGCATCAACTCCTATCATACCTCGCCCACGCTTCGCCGTCTGGGCTATAAACCGGAGCGTAACCCCAGAATCAAGATAACTTTGCAACAGCTACGCATGGCCGCGCGGGATCAAGGAGGCCGACTGCCCATTTGTCATGAACAGCAAGAGAAGGTTATGAATTCCTTGGAGGCTGCAAAGTATGAGGTACGTGCGTTGCTTGATATCGACACAATCACGTGTTGTAACAGACTGGTGGGTTTGTAACCAATCCGTAACGCTACCTTCTTTCTATACGCGACAGAACCACGCCATTTACAAATATGTCAAGGAGGTGAGCTGTATTCAGTTTTTACTCGCGTCCCTTCTTTATCTTCAACATGATGATGTGTCTGTCTAACTCCATCGATGTGTCGTATCATCTTACTATAATTAGTACCATAAGTGTCGTGAGGATTACGAACTGAATCACAAGGGCAAAGATAAGGCAATGTTGAAAGAATTGAACAAATATTTGGTACGCGATCGAAAGAAGTAGCAGTAGATGCTGAGCCTTGTCTAATGAGACAAGAATGATGGGGGGGATGCACATGCACGGCCAAAAAGTATGATTAGAATTGACTGAGTACCATTTCAATTCAGCTTTACAGGAATTTGAGTGCCAGCTAGCAGTTCTTGATTGAAAATGACTGAATTGCTGTTCCATCTATGCACAGTGTCCTATAGTTCTGAGAGGACGAATGCACATTGCTCACAGTAAATCATTAAAAAGAAGAACTTACGTTCACTCTAGGTCCATTCAAAATGAATAATCCCATTAAAGCTACAGCCGACGCAAAGTCAATCCGGTTCGATGTCGGTGGCAAGATGTTTCGAGTATCCCGCTCGCTCATCGATGAATGGCCGGAGTCGATGCTCGCACGACTAGTGTCCGACACGTGGCAGGACGACGATTCGAGGGAGAAGCCCATCTTCATCGACAGAAATGGCAACACTTTTCAAGTCGTCCTCGATTTCATGCGTTACGGGTGCATTGCTCTGCCTCGCAATGTACCGAGATGGAGTTTTATCCGTGAGATGGATTATTTTGGAATACACGTCAACGATGATGACATCATCAGTCCGAACTCAGCACTCGAAGAGTTGGACTGCTTGAGGGAAAGTCTGGCCGAGGCGGAGATGAAGCATGACATGTTCGTTCTTGCAATTCATGCCTGCCACAAGTTTATGATTGAGAGAACTCAGTTCGTCTTCTTTGACGACGACGATGAAATCGGACTCAAGCGCAAGCCATCTGAATACCACAAGCACTCTATGGTAGCATCGATGGTGTTGTCGAGCAACCTCGAGACGTATTTCGGACTCAAGACGTCAAAAATATTGTTTCACTGTTCTGGTTTGTACTTGGAGAGGGAAGACAAAGGTGTGTTCTCTGCTGCATCGTATTGACATCGAAATCAACTCTTCACGTATCAAAATGATTTCATTGATGCACCCAAGATTGAGCGCATCCAGGCGATGTGCAGAACCCCGCCGACCTTGAGTAGGTACCAAAACAACATAGATAATTGACTTGATCTGTCAACCCTGTTTTCTAAAGTTAATGTCGATAGGCAGCATTCCAGTCGATCTAAGATTCGTTCAGAAATTATCGCCTTTCACGAAGTTGCATGTTACAAGTCGTTAGGAAGATTAAGTTCCGTAGAAGTACCTTGTTTATATATTTAAAGTTGTTACCCTTGGACAAACTTAGAACATGCGAAAGGTCTTCTTGCCAGTCTTGGTCCTTTGAGCTTCATGAGCAATGACATTGAACTTGACAGTCTTGGCCAAAGGACGGCACTGTCCAATCGTCACAATGTCACCCTCCTTCACGGGGAAGCAGGGGCTGCAATGAGCATGAATGTTCTTGTGACGCTTTTCGAAACGGCGGTACTTGGTAATGTAGTGAAGGTAATCCCGGCGCACGACAATCGTGCGCTTCATCTTCGTGGAGATGACAAGTCCCTTCAAAATCTTCCCGCGGATAGAAACATTGCCGGTGAAGGGGCACTTCTTATCGACGTAGTTTCCCTCAATGGCGGCATCGGGGGTCTTGATTCCCAAACCGACGTTCTTCACCCAACGCATGGGCTTAACCTTTTTGGCATTGACATTGCGCTTGCGCGCGACGAAGATGGCATCCTGGGCCTGGTAGGCCTTTTCGTGCTCTATCGTGAGCCGTCACCACACGAATAATGGAGCACATACGCATATTATAAAGGAGTGATTTCGGAAATAAGAGATAAAGTGGTTAAGCAAGGGGCGACAAGTAATAGAACAACTCACGATCGCATTCCTTGTATGTGGTAGCTAGACGGGCCATCTTGATTGACGATCGATGAAATCCTAGGCGTCAAAAGATGAAACGTAAAATAATGGTTAGTCGAATATAAAAATATGTCAACTTCACGACAACTGTCCAAAACCCGATGGGTTCATGTAATTGCGCTTGGAATATGCCGTAACCGATCGATTATGGAGCATCTTCCATCATTATCGAGGGCAGGATCGGACGCAGTCATGGTGCTCACCTCTTGCCTTGGTTGATAGTTTGTGATGTTGGTTGTTCTCTCTTCTCGGGCGGGGATGGCGGGAAGACTGGGAAGCTCACTGTGTTAATGAGTCACAGCAGAATCAGTACTCAATTTTGCCGACAAGTAAGAGGTAACAGTGAATAGTCACCCCCTCCTTTGGAAGAAAAGTCAAGTGATCAGTTGTTGGTCCGAGAAAATTCCGAAGGAGTCATTGAGGAATTCAGTATTCAGCGTAGGCCAGACGGAATCGAAGGTCCGAATTCTGTTGCGCGAGCGCCTCGTTGTGCCGCTGAGTCGTTGGGTCCTTCTCTCGTCGCGAGGGACACAACATGGAAATCACACTGCGTGTTGTGTGTTGTTGAACCTCTTCCCGCTCCCTTGTCTTCATCGCTCCCATCAACCCAGCCAACCGGATCTTCTCTTCCTCTCTCTCTTGACAGAATGGATCCGTTGAACAACAACGCTTCCTCATTGTCGTCATCGCATGTTGTGTTCACTTCTTCTTCTGCCTCTCAACGATCCGCTCCTTCGATTCCGCATCATCAAATTCCGAATACCAATCAAACTAATATCCACCATGCGACTTCGTCTGGCCAACAACACCAACACGTACTACTACCCCCACCACCCTCAGCAGCAGCTGCCAATTCCAATGCCCCCCTTGCTGGCGCTGGAGTTGGAGGACGAAATAATGTGCCCGGCAATTATTCCGCAAGCTACGTTTCCCAAGGTGCTGCGAGTAACGCGCAGTTCCGCAGCGTTGCCGCTGCGAATTCAACGCAGCAGCAGGGCTATGGGCAACCGCGGCCTGGTGTCGGGGTGCCTCAAATGATGCAAGTGCAAGCTCACCATCATCAGCAGCATCATTCTGCGCAGACTCCATCATTTGCACCTTCGTACGATTACGATCACCGAACTTCCGCTACCGGGGTGCGTTCTCCACCGGCCGCGTTGTCTGCCGCCGCTGGCGTTGGTTACAGCGTGCCCAACCCGCTGGGCAAAGGTGGAGGACAAGCACCGCCGTCAAGTTCCAGCAGTACTAGCAACAGTGGTGGTGGAGTTACAGCACATCCCACTCAAGCGCAGACGGAACTGCTGCGATCCATGTACCACTCTCGTCAGCAGCAACAGTCTTCTTCCACTCAGCTACCTCAAGGTCAAGTTCAGGGGGGTGGGCAGGGCGTTCAAATGCAGCCCTCCTATCGAACGCCGTCGTCGTCGTCATCCATGCCTTCGCAACAGCAACAGCGTTCTGGGAATCACACATTCGCCAATAATGCTCAGAATGGACACCATCCGCAGCAGCACCAGCGATCTTCCGCTTCCATGTACGGCAGTCAAGGCAATTCTATGACCACATCGACACATCATTTCAGTAGCGCGCAGCAACATCAGCAGGGGGTGCAAGCGAGTTACCCACCACAGCCTGTGCCTCCTTCGCACACGCAAGCCATACCACCCCAGCAAAGACAGCTGCCATCCACATCTATGCCGCCTCATCATCAGCAACAGCAGCAACCACAACACCAGACGAGGCAAGTACCTCCGCAGCAACAACAGCTGCAACAGTACCACGCATACGACCGACAGTCACAGCCACAGCATGCCCAGTCGGTGCAAGGGATGTCTACTTCCCACGCACAACAACAGCAAGCGTCAACATCGTCTTCTCAACAACAGCCGCAACAAGTCAAGCAGCGATTTCATCTTACGCCCGAGGCCAAATCGGCATTACGTGAAGCTGTCCTTTCCGCCATTCGACATCCCAGCGGTGCCATCGATCCAGGCTGCTTACAGCGCGCTATTGCACAGGGCTTGCCCGAAAAGGCTATATTGAATGCTGCGGTGGTAGCCCGGGAGCGTGATCGACGGAATAGGGAGGAGAGGGCAAGGAGTGCTGCTGCAGCTGCGGGACAAATTTCAGCTGGTCAGCAGCAGCAGCAACAAGTGACGACGGGAACGGGTGGACACGGCCAGCCACAGGGACAAGAATCGCAGAAAACTCAGCAACAAGGTCAGATGGGGGATCATCCGAGTAAACCAAGGCAAGGCACTGTGGTCCATCATCCGGGCGTGCCACGCTCCTCTCATCCATCGTACGCTCCCCAACAACCGCCACGGCCAAATACTGCGCCCATGCCGCAAACGATGCAACCAAACTTTCCAACCCAGCATTCCATTAATTTAAATATATACTACGGTGAAGGTTCTGCCGCGTCAGATCCAACGAATCGAATGTACCAACAACAGCAGCAGCTGCAGCAGCAACAACAACAATCGCACTCGATATTACAGCAAAAACTCAACCTTTCGGATGAAGAAATGACATATCAACGACAATATCATGCTCAACAGCAGCAACGAGCGGTGGCTGCAGCGGCCGAGCAGCAGCGTCGGTCCCAAGAAGATTCTCGCAAACATCAAATTGAACAAAGTTATCAAAAGGAGCAGCAGCAGCAGCAGCAAAAACATCAGCAGGTGCAGCAGAAACAACAAAAGCAGCAGCAACAAAAACGTGCGATGGAAGAGCAACGCAAGCAAAAAGAGGCCGAATCAGCGCAACGTTCCGCACGGGAGGCGGCGCAGCGAAAGGAAGTTTTGGCGAATCGAATGAAAAAATGGGGTCGCATCGGGTTTGGATTGGTGGTGAAAGATAATGCCAAGGGACTCTCTCGGCAGCAACAACAGTCACCAAATGCGCAGCAAATTACCACTGCTACTTCTACTGCCAGCGTGCTGCGCCAAAGCGTCTGGGGGGGAGCAAGTATGTGCTCAGATGACGAGCCCGCATTGGTCGGTGCATTTCGACGCGCGATTGGACGTGGCGACAAGGAGGGTGGAATACCTTCCATAAAATCGCACTCTGACAATGTTCAACTGGTCGTGAATTCAATTCGTAAGCAATTGCTCTCGCAGGAGCCAGCAGCTTCTCCTGGAGTACGCACACTTCCACCATCGAATACGGAACTCCGTCGAAAGCGCACCAGAGCCATCTCACTCAAACTTATGGACTCTCAACGAACTCACACCCACCTGAAGCGAATAAAGATCCAACCCAAGCGCGAGTCGAAATTTCTCGACAAGCACATTCGACGTGCTCGTCAGCTGACCGCTGACGCGCATTCGAAGCGACATAAAGAATTACTGAAAGCGATTATGACGCATCAGACTGAATTTTACAAATATCATCGATGGAAGAAGAATGAATGTGCCAAGATTGCTCGATCGATTCGAGATTCGCTCCGCAAGGCTGAGGTCGCCAAGGAAAAGGAGGCCGAGAGCGCCGAGAAAGCCCGGTTGGCCGCATTGCGTGCCAATGATATGGCCGCGTACACTAGTCTTCTTGAAGATACGAAGAACGAACGTTTGAAATATCTTCTGGATAAGACTGACGAATGTATGAATCAAATATCCAACTTATTGGCGAGTCGCGTCGCCGAGGAGGAGGAGGACATTAAAAATATGGGTGGAGAGGGCACCATTAAGGCCACCTTTACGCAAGACGTCACGGGTGGATCCTATTATGAGACGGCACATGTCAAGAGCGAACAGGTCCGGCAACCTAGTTTACTCGTCGGGGGAGAATTGAAAGAGTATCAGCTCAGCGGGTTGCAATGGTTGGTTAGCTTATACAATAATCGATTGAATGGGATATTGGCGGATGAGATGGGATTGGGTACGTTGCTTAAATAATTTCCATGCTGAGTATCCATTTCTCTAATATCTTATCCCCCCATCAATCTATCATCGCAAAAGGGAAAACAATTCAGACCATATCATTGATCGCATACCTAATTGAAGTCAAACAAATTCTTGGACCCTACCTCGTCATTGTACCCCTCTCTACCCTATCCAACTGGGTGAATGAATTTGCCAAGTGGCTCCCCGCCGCAATCGTTGTCTGCTATAAAGGAACGCCGCAACAACGAAAGCAATTGTACCGCGACGAAGTCGCCGACGGTCACTTCAACGTCCTGTTGACTACATATGAATTTGTTATTCGAGATAAGGGCAATCTGAAGAAGATTGCGTGGCAATATGCCATTGTCGACGAAGGTCATCGAATGAAGAACAATCAATCCAAATTTGCCGTGACTCTCGGAACGCAGTACCACACAAGGCGTAGGGTGTTGTTGACTGGCACGCCACTACAGAATAATTTGCCCGAGCTGTGGGCATTGTTGAACTTCTTGTTGCCTGCAATTTTCAATTCAGCAGAAACGTTCGATCAATGGTAAGCTACTTTTCGATTCCCTTTCCTTACCAGCGATAACTTCCTTCTGATCTCATGCAATCCCGTACAGGTTCAACAAGCCCTTTTCATCGTTCGGAAAGACCAGTGCAGTTGAAAACGGTGACGAATCCTCTAACGAATTGCTCTCCAACGAAGAGCGTATGCTTATCATCCATCGTCTGCACGAACTTTTGCGTCCCTTCATGCTTCGTCGCATAAAGAGCGAGGTTCTTGACCAGCTACCGGAGAAAGTCGAGAAAGTTCTTCGATGCGAGTTGTCCTCGTGGCAAAAAGAGTTGTATAAACAAATAAGCCACAAGATCGCCGGCGAAGCGGCCACCAAGAACTTCAACCGCGGATTGAACAATGTTGTCATGCAATTGCGAAAAGTATGCAACCACCCCTTATTATTTTCCCAAGATGGATATCATATCAACGACGACATAATTCGCGCATCTGGCAAGGTCGAGCTGTTGGACAGAATGCTTCCCAAATTAAAAGCTGCTGGCCATCGTGTGCTCATGTTCACGCAAATGACCAAGATGATGCCCATTCTCGAAGATTACTTTGCGTATCGAGGATTTTCTTCGCTGCGGCTTGATGGGTCCACCACAGCCGATGAACGTGAGAAGCGAATGTACATGTTCAATGCCCCAGACTCGCCATACTTCATCTTTCTATTATCTACCCGCGCTGGTGGCCTCGGGTTGAACTTGGCTACTGCTGATACGGTCATCATTTTTGATAGGTAAGTTCACAAGTTTTGACGAATTTAATTACGTCACTTCCTCTTAAAGTAACTTAAATCCGGCTTCTTTATCATGTGATGTACCCCTTGAACAGTGATTGGAATCCAATGATGGATTTGCAGGCTCAAGATCGAGCTCATAGGATCGGCCAGCGGAAAGATGTCAGGGTTTTTCGCATCATTACTCAGTCCCCGGTGGAGGAAAAAATATTAAGCCGTGCGACGGAGAAACTCCAGATGAATGAACTTGTTGTGGAAGCTGGTAAATTTGACAAGAGTGGTCAAGACAAGGACGATAACAGCCTGGAAAGGTTGAAGATGATGGAGCTGCTCTTGCACGATTTTGATCAGAATCAGAATGCACAAAATGCTTCTACATCCGAGGAAGATTTTGAGAAGGCCAGTGATGACGGAGAAGAAGAAGATATCAAAGGCCTTCTTAACGAAATGATCAGCAGCAATGATGATGACTACAAGCTATATTGCGAGATGGATAGAGACAGGACCAATGCTCCAGTATTGTACACAGAGGTGTCCGATTGCCCTGACTGGATTCTTTATCCCAACGGAAAACCCGAACCAGGGGCAGATTTAGTTGACGCTGAGTTTTTCGGAAAACGACGAGCAGCAGTAGGAGATAAGGTGTACGACGATGGTATGACCGAGAAACAATTCTGTCGCATGATGGACAAACACGCCGATGAAGATGAGAAGGACAAAAAGAAACGGAAAAAGAAGCGGAATCGAAATGCCGTCGACCCTTCCCTCATCCTTGACTATGACGGTGGTGGTGCGAGGAAGCGCAGCAAGACTACACCGCTCCAACTCGATGATGCCACCCCACGGTCAAAAGCAACTGCGTCATCCAGCGGTGGTTCAGGCAACGGAGAGATAACTGCTGCAATGTACGATAGGCTTCTCAGCATAACGCGATCAATAATCTACTTGAAAGAGAAGGGTACAAAGAGAAAATTGTCTGATATCTTCTTGGAGAAGCCGTGCCCTCAAACCTACCCCGACTACTATCAATTGATTGACAAACCTATTGGAATGAATGACATACTTCGAAAATGCCGTGCGAAGCTGTATTCGTCCGTCAAGGACTTTCGAGAAGACTGGAACACCCTTTTCAAAAATGCTATCACTTACAACGGTGAAGGATCTTGGATTGTCAATGATGCAGAGGTTATCCGGGGAGAATTAGATAGACTTATGGAGAAGAATGATCTCAACAATGTAGTAACAGTGAAGGTCCTTAAAGCAAGTCCCACTGCACCACCAAAGAAGCCAGTTCGTATAAAGCTTTCTCTCAAGAAGCCTAAGAAAAAGAAGGACACCAATAGCGTAAGTTTGTCCACCCCTGCGCATATGAAAATGTCGGAGTCTCAATCGGAGCTGAGCAATAGATATGATTCCGAGGAAGATTCAGAAAGTAGTGATTCGGACCCTTATGGCGATTCCGATTAGAATACTGCATGATTTAATGATTCGTTTCACGAACCCTGCATTCTATGGTTATAACTTTCAGATTCAGTTTTTACTTGCTTGAACATACAGGAATCAAAGTAGTGCACGGTAATATTTGATATTCAAGATAGACTTTTGTCAACCACATTCCCACAGCATTGAACCTTGTTTTCTGCCCCCACCAGAAACCTAACTGCGCTCACATGCAAATCCGATACGTCACGTAACGTCCAGCAGTCTCACTCGGCCGAATAATTTTAACCACCTGTCCTCTCTTCATTCCATAATATCTACTAACCGGATCATTGGGCTGAATGCGCGGAAGCTGCGTTTCGCGAAGACGGTACCGCTTGAGTAGCTCCTGCTTCTCATTTTGGGATAGAACTACATGTTCGGGAACCTGGGCACGAAGCAAGCGCCAATCAACAACGCAAAGAGAGAAGCAGTGATCAGTGATGTGATTATTTCTCTACCACAACACACCGGAACAAATGTCATTAATGGTAAGATAACTCGCGGGCAACGCACCAATGTATGCTCCGTAATGTCCACCAGCAGCTCCGCCTCCTTAAAATGTTCAATTCGAAAACTATCACTCATTTCCAACACCGCCTGCTTAGCAAAGGGTGTAATATCTCCTCGTAGAACCAGTATGGCATTGGATACATTTTCATCCTTCATCCGATCGGTTAATATTTTGATGGGCTTAACGCCCACCTTCTCATCTTCGGGGAAGAATACGAATAGTTGATTCGTTTCATCATCGGCTTTTTCCTGTGGAGACGGGCAATTATTCATTTCGCGTTAAGATAATTAATTGGCAACATCATGGACCGCAGAAGGGTTCACTCACCACTAAAATAGTCAATCCCTCCCGGGTGGGATATTCACCAAACTTGTTCGTGAATTCCACGGGCGACATTTCTCTCATCTCTCGACTGACCATGTATCCTCGCTTGGACAGCATGGAGCCAATGGTCTTGTAGACGCGAAATAGACGGGAGGCTTCCGCGGACAATATGCCCGATCCACCGCCACGGGTGATGGTGGAGGAATGATCAGTGGCGGGCTGCTCAATGTCCATCTTGGTGGAGCAATCAAGCAAGCGAGTTAGAATGAAAAAAGGCTGGCGGCGGGTGGGCGGGCGAAATTCGTTCCGAAAAAAACGAAAACGATCCGAAATTGAAAATTCCGGACAAAGTTGAATTCGTCATTTCGAGAGAAGGAGATCCGAAATACTAGTAGACCACCATTGCCATGACCATGGTCTCCATCGGCAAGCTAGCGGCGTATTTCCGCCCAGCACAATCCACGTCGCGAGCGCTCAGCTTCTTCTCGTCTTCCGCCATACCGGCAGCCGCCGCGAAGCCCATTCCAGTCGGCGATAACTACACTCGATTCCTCCCACCGACGACGATTGTGCCACCACCACCGCTCACACTCATCCCCACTCCCTCGCATCGCCGCGTAAATAAGGATACTGGCAGTGATAATCTTGTAATGGCATTGCAAAATTTAGTAAAGAAGGAGGAAGCAGAGATTAATAAACTACAATGGATGTTGGAATCCTTCAGAATTGCTCGTTTTCTGCCTACATCGAAAAGCACTTCCACTGTCGGTCTTGTCCTTCCCGTTGGCATTGTAGTACCGACTTATTTGCCCCGACAACGACAGTCTCAAAAACAACAGCCGACTCAACAGCAGAACCCGCAGCATCGTACGTTCCAAGTCATGAACAGAAATGCTCGCAAGGCCAAGAGAGCCAATCATGGGAAACGACCATGTTCCCGTATTCGAAGGAGGTATAAGGTCAAGGCGTGGGCGAATACGTCAAGAAAGGGTTAGCTAAACGGGAATAGGGGGGAGGATTGGTAGAGGCGGAGATTTAATTTAACCTTGTGTGGGGGCACATTATTTGATAAAGAAAATCAATTTAGGCGTGGCAAACTACTTTGCATGACACCTATATTATTGTTGACCCTCTTAAGTATCAGTCAAAGTTCTAGAGGCGAGGATGGGATGGGAGGATGCGATAATGGAATATGATTTCATCCATGGAATCGTCGCAAATCTCTCGACGGATCCGAATCAAGGACATGTCGTCCGGGAGTATAACTGCATCCTCGCCGGCAATGGTCAATATCTAACATAAGAGGTGGCGGAGGGGGGGGGACAGTTCATTAGATTGAACAATTGGATAAGGACGACATTTTTCGTGGGCTACAATTCGATTGCCATAACATCAATAGCAGCACCTCACCTGAAAGTGACTATACGGAGAATATCCCAACTTCTTTCCCAAAAACATTTTCATCTGTTTGATGGTCGCATCTTGAGACGTTCGGATGTATTCCTTCTCTAACCTTTCCACCGCCATTTCTTGTGGATGCCTTCGAAGGATAATCTCCATTCGGGGAGGACCGTCGTTCTTCTTCTGTCCCATAGGCACGCCCTTGTCTGTGGTAGGCTGTGCGATATTCCCTGGAACTGCTACTGCGCCAGACTTCTTTTTCTAAAAGTCGACAAACAAAGTCCAATTTGGTGTGAACGAGAGAACCGATCGGTGTAGCTCTTTGAACATGATACAAAATGATTAATTAGGCGTTGACTACTACTCACTCGCTGTTCATTCTGATACATGATTCTCCTCTTGACACTTTCAGCATCAAAATATTCGTTATTCAGAATGTTCTGTTTGTTCACCTGTGCATTCTCCTCTTCTTCGTGTCTCTCGAGACTGGAAACATCCCCATATATTTTTCGGATGAGTTGGTCGAAATTGGTATCGGGACTTGTTGGCACAAACAAGAGACAAGAGAAAATAAAGAGAGTCAGTGCAAAGTCTATCATGTTTATCAGAGAATTATAATGCTACACATCCACATCCAGAACAACAAATGAAGCGTACCGTAAGCTCCTCCTCGAAGGGATATATATCCTACATTGCGGGCAATGCTTCATTCCACTCCTCAGACATTTATCGATGCATTCATTGCAAAATCTATGCAAACACTCTTTTACAATGCGCGTTGTTTTGATGTAGCCGAGGCAAACCGGGCATTGAAATTCAGGAGCCAGTGTCTATTTTTTTGAGGAGGGCGAGGGAGCAATATATTTGATGTGATGTGAAAAGAATGATGAATTCTCTCAAAATCTGCATCACAAGACAAACCTTGAGATTTATTGTCACCATTGCATCGGGATCTAAATCGTCTCTCCTAGGTTCGCGGTGAATGTCGAACAGCGTCAAGCCGGGAACTTCCTCGTATTCTCGCCATTTGGAAATAGGGTTGAAGGCCACGAGGTTCGCTTCACCTCCGGAAGGTGAATTGGATTGTGAGTGTGATCGTTTGGTCATCGATGCAGGTGAATTCTTAGCCGGGAACGGAAAAGTCCCTCAATTGTTTGAAGTTGTTAGGTAAGGTACTACCTCCTACGAATTGGGGGTTCTGAAAAAATGTCAAAAACTGTCATATGTCCTCCTTGAACCTGTTCCTACGAAGGGGTCAAAAATGAGTTTTGTTCCAGAATTCACACACAACTCATGGAAACCAGTGGCACCATATAATGAGCGGATTAACAATTTAAGCACATCAGTGTTATTGGTCATTGTGGGTCATACTTATTTCTGTAGTGTATTTATTGTATGCAACATGAAAATTGGTCGGTCGCCATGGTGGCCATATCCCCTCCTCTACTATGGGGCCCAAACAGTTTACTGTTATGTTCTACAATCCCCTGCAGATATTGGGTAGGGAATGCGTCTACTACAACAAAGCGCATTTATTGGCACAGTTTAGCCTGCAATTACTCCAGTTATTAATTCGATTAATATTTTTGGCCGTTGGCATCATCTTTACTCGGCATCATATACTCTGCCCCTGTTAGGCTCTACAACCCCTTGCAGCTATGACGTAGGCCCATGGTATGTATCATGTGCATATGCGCATGGTACGTACCGTAACGATAGTTACGGAACTGGCCATGTCCGTCAACAGACAGGCACGAGAGGTGTATCTAAACGTACTCGCGTACGTTAA
>JALLBB010000377.1:0-16438 GCA_036939735.1 Discostella stelligera | reverse complement strand
GAAAGCGATTTTAGTCAACTCAGTTTTCCTTAAATTTCTACGTATGTAAAAATGGTAACACAAATTGGCAATTTTTGTCCGTTTTTTTCTTCCCGCCAAAACGAAAGGGTGCCCTTTTAATTGAGACAGTCTTAATTATGACTCCGGTTGTCACGACTGCCCAGTTGTTGCGGAATCTCAAAGAACAAATAAGAACAAAAATATCTGACTCGCGCCATTATTTGTTTCCTTCTCCTTTGGCTCGTTTTCTCCTCCATCTTTACTACTTATCCTTGCCCCACCGCCCGCCACCGAACCATGACGATGACGATCGATGGCCTGCCTCCTCGACCTACATACACCGCCCCCCAAAATGGCCTCACCAAAATCTAATTCGATACCGTACTCGGCGGTCGATAATGATAGCTTCCAAAATGCGGATAGGAGCGATCCATCACCGCTTAATTTTCAACAAGCCTTGGCGCTCGCCCGACGTATGCGCGCTGACCTCCGTCCACAAACCAAAGATAGAAAATGGCGTTTCAAATCATATTCGAATTGTTTCAAAGCGTCTCATGCTGTGATATGGGCGCAAGAAAATATAGATGAAAAGGAACCTATTGCAATAATGCGGCTGAATCAGTTAATTGAGTATGGATTCCTCTGTCATGTGGTGGATCCCTCGAAGAAGCTTCGGGTTCGCGATACGAGGACACTTTACTTTAGAATTGTTAACGACGAGGACTTGGATAGGACGGAGGTGGCGATCGAGAAAACTTGCTGTGAAACGTCCACCATTAATGGAAATTTTAGGACCAGCATCAACTTGGGATGCGATGATATCTTCTCAATCCAGAAACAGCTCAAAAATATTGATCATGTCTTGCAACAAACTGTGAAAGAGTTAGATGATGCTAGGGGGAAATTGGAAGTGACGCACCAGCAGGTTCTCGAGTTGGTATCGCAGCATATATTTATGTTCGGCATGATGCTGTATATGGGCATTTATATCTTCGCACATTCGATAGTATCGGACGGCATGGATTGGCTTGAGATAGGATTTGCTGCTACTCTGATTTTGCCAATCATACGTGGATATCGATGCATCACAATTTGGAGTGGCACTGGCTCGAGGGCGAGTCCCGTGGAAACAATTGCCTTGCACAATGATGATAGCTCCGTAGACTGCAGTATACTTGAGAATGCCCAACCTTTTAGCCGAATCCAAGCCAAAAACACGCTTACAGCCTTTTTATCCAAATCTATGCGGTCAATGTCAGACTTCAAATCATTGAGACGATTGTCGACATATGGTCGAAAATCAACTATGCCGATGCGGGATGAATCCTCCCTCCCACGCGTGGAAACATGGCAGCACCGACCACTTTTCATTTGTGCCAACACACCCGTCGACCAAAATGTGATGACAAGATATGGAAACGGCAGCGTGCCCCTTGGAATTCCGTTCAATTTTTCATCAAACTTGTTCGAGGGATCTTGCTTGATTCGCATTAAGGGTGCAAAGAGCGATAATCCAGTAGATGATAACGGTTATTTCTCCGGACGAAAGAGGATATTCCAGACTGTAGTACAAGGACAGTTCAAGGAAAAGGTTCTAGCATCAGACGTGATGACAGGGCATGAGTTCTCAAGACCGTTCCGGAATCTGCCTCATCCATTTATTCTAAGAACTGCAACAAACTTCTTTTCCAAGATTGCATCAGGAGCAAATATTTGTATCCATACAGATTCACCTTTTTTAGAGGCGACCTTAATGGGAACTTCCCAGACTGTAAGGGGTGATGAACCTGGGAACGAACCGAACATTACATGCCATGATATCCAAGAAGACTGCTCAGTATTGGGAGGCGCGCTAGCAAAAGGAGGTGTTCATGCAAGCCGTCGAAAGAAGCTATTTTCCAACCCTGACAAATGCAGAGAATACGTGTTCGACACTGAAACAGTCTACACGTTCGAGTTTTATCAAAACATATTCGATGCGCAATCATATTCTCTCGATCTTGGGTTTGTGAAAATTGGTTGCAGCAGGATCCTTAATGGACAGCCCATTCAATGGCTTGGGAAAATGAGAGATGGGAGATACTTATGGTCATTCCAAATATGGAATGAGATTTTGTTGACAAGGGAGACAGTCAAACTGCACAACGAGTAGTGCTGTAGTGTTTTCTTTAAATATTTTCACCGTAATCAGATGCTATTCCAACCTTCCCCAGCACAGCAGCCTGCACCTTCGTTTCGCCGACGTTTGCCTCCAGTCCTCTATACTCTCTCTTGTTCAAAAACTCTGCAGCCTCGCTCCGATATTCAGTTAGTATTCCTTGGCCTGGAAGTGCGCCTAGATCGACTGAATGATTAATCTTTGCACTTAATGCCTTGGATTGTTCATACTTTCCAGAAATCATGGAAAAGAAAGGCTCCTCATCATCGCCACTGTTCTCATCGTTACGTTCATCATCGCCATTTTTTTCTGCATCCATCATATCGAATGGTTGACTGTCACTTGCTTGTGCATCTTTCTCGTCCCACCGAATCAAATCACCAAAGTCGCAAGAGTACCTTCCATCCCATTCCCTAAAACCCAAGGCAACGTCCAATTCTGCGGGAGAAAGCACAGGTACGATCATATCATCCCTCTCCATCTGCCAAAATTGCGTAATACTTTCTCCGCATGATATCAATACGAAGCAATCGATCTCAGCAAAGTTCGCCAGCTTGTGACCTGATGTGGATAGTTTCCCGACAGCAAATGTGTAAGCCGTGCGACCAGTGGATTGGATTCGATCGCGGGTACGAGAGAGTAGACGCCGAAAGGAATACGAGTTCGAAGTTGTACCAATAAGAATGGCGATGGTCGTGGCGAGCTTGGCCTTATTTAAAAGAAAATACCGCCGGCGAAGCATCCTGGAGAGGACAGTGGATAGAGTTGTGGAATCGGTAGATGAAAGTGGCGAATGGAGGACATCTGTATTCAGGCGACGATGCTCCGGCGAATACGACCAGATAGACTTGGGACCATCGGGAGAGTTGCATCGCAACAGAATTTGTAACAGACGATGTTGGGCGTTGCCATCATGCAAATCAATATTCAAATCATCCCCAATGTACAAAAGTGTGAATTGACTGAGGACTAAATCTTCTGGAATTTGAAGACCACCGATTGTTCGTGGAATGTATTGTTTGTCAATATGAGGTTGGTGTTTTGTGTCTGCAGTGGACAATATAGTTTGAGAAGCAGGTGGGCACCTGTTCAGATTGGCAGCCTTATCACAGCATGACGAAGCATCGTTTGCTGCACCACAACATTTGCTCGATTGTGCATACTGAGTCATAGAATCGCTGGTATTTTCACCACAGCGTTGACTGCTGTCGCAGCTCTCCCCTCCCTTGCGGTTATCGAGTCTGCCGGTAATGCTCAACTGCTGCTTCGGTATCGAACCAAATACCGCTTGGTACTTGGACACTTTGTCGAACTCAATCTTCAAGACATTCATTGCATGATGGTATGTCACATCGTACACTACTAATAACTTTCTGCCCTGTGAACCACTCGAATAATCTACCCCCTCTTCTTCCTTGTCCCACTCATTCGTTACCAAGTGCACGCATTTTTTCCAAACAGAATGATCATTTATATTGCCTACACAGCCTATATCATCAGTCGGCGAAGAAACAATTGTCGCAGCAGATTGCGAAACCCCAAATGCATAGACAACAGGAATTGATTCGGACGGCGACAGACACGCATATCCATAATGCACGATCAAATTGGCATTTAAATGATTTGCTGATACTTCGTCGGGACAACACGATGGACTAGAATCACCCAATATGAACACCAACGGGGGTTGAGTGACATGTTGCTCAATAAGTGATCGAGTGGTGGAATCGTCCATCATGATCAAGTCGTAGTTTTCAAAGCACTGAAGAAATTTAATTTTGTACGTGATAGCGATTGCCTCCTCGATTCGCCATGCCACTTCTGGTGCATCTGGGAGTAAGTGATCTGGGAATTGGAGAGCAATGCGACACAGGAAGCCATCATCATCATAATCATCATCGATGATCGTCCCAATGTCTTGTGCGGTGCCACCATCCTCGCCATTGGCGTTATTGTCAATGGTTTTACCGCAAAATGAGAGAATTTTCCTTAATAGTCTACCTCGACATGTTTTTGCAGACCAATCCAATTTATCCACCACTTCTTTTGCGACGCGGTCGATTTCGTAGTATGTATTGATGGGGGCAGATTTGTTCCGTGCAGATGATTTGGATTTGTGTGGAGGAGGATGTGATGGAGTCTCGTTGTTGTTTGATGGTAATGGAGAAGATGATGGTGCACCATGATTGACTTCTTGCATGATGCGACTACCATCGTCAAACATTATCCGTGGAGGACTCATGATTGGTGATGAGTGAGAAATCTGAAATGATCGTGATTCTCTCTCACAGCAAGGGAGAGAGAGAGAGGCGTTAGATGTTGGCTGGGCGGGGTTTGGGGCGGGTGTGCCGGCGGGCTGCTGCTGGCTGTGCGCGAGACGACAGCCAGACGCTAGTCCGACAGTCCTCTCCTTTTCAGAGATTTTTAATTTTTACTGATCTCACTCATGATTCATGATCATGATTAGGCAAGGAGTGTATTACTGCTACTACTTCTTCACCTGTTGGACTCCCCTCATCGCGTCGCATGCCATAACAACATCATCGGCACTCTTGATAAAATACCCATTCTCTAAACCGATCTCATCACTCTTTCACAGGAGCAGCACGCCATCGTGTTCTCGTCGATGTCGCCAACCGACATTGTCAGAGTCGACAAACAATAACAATAGTGGATATTATGATATCCATAATATCCACGATTTACCACCTCATTACACATCCCAATCCGTGCTATTATGGTTGGCAAAAATGGCAACCTCCTACAGACTCGAACGGGGTGATGATTTGCTGGATGTCATTCTTCGAGAAAGTTCCTCCTCCACAGCACTCGTAGAACTGCAGGATACTACTCCCAATACTACGCCATTGCTGCGTTTGGCGGTGGCGTGCGCTACAACCAATCTACCCATTGCCTCGCACGACTTTCTTCGCGATCCCAACAAAATAGCAATCTACAATTATGGAAATCTCGCATTTTTACATGGATTTGGGTACGAATGGGACGAATTTACACAGTTGCCCAGTAGCAAGTGCGTCGAAACACCGGGAGAGGTGCAGGAGCGACAACGATTGTTGGATGCGGTGCTACTGCAGACGAATATCAGCAATGAAAATAATGATGCTGCGTTGAAATATGATAATCTTGTTCGAGTCAGGAAAGATGGTCGAAAGATATTGTTGAAGGGTGTGAACTTGTGGAATGTCTATGATGATACTAGTTTCGAGGAAGAATGCTTTGATAACATTGATGTCGTACGTGCTAGGATTAAGCAGGGAGAGATTGAGGCGATTGGACAAGCTGTTTGGATACGTCATGTTGAGTATTTAGATTAGAAAGATTGCATTGCGAGTATTAACGAGCACTCCGAAATCATCCCGCAGAAGCAATCAATAAGCAAAGCGTGCCTGCTGGCATATCTTGAACTGGACCAATATTAATCTTCAATAACCTCGACACTGACGATGTTCACGTAAAATCACATCACAAACGAAACACATACTAAGATGGCTTAAAATTCGTGCTCTGAGCGCTTTCTTGACGCCAATCCCTCCTCCATTTCATGTTCCGAGCGGAGAGTTGCAGCGCCTTACAAACCGGTGTGCATTTGTGGGTCTTAAAAAATGCGTTCATTCCCGACCTACCCTTGTCTGTTCGACCATACACACAGCGCCTTCCTCTCGAAGAAGCATAGTGAATCGCAGGGTCGGTCATCTCGATTGTGGGTGGAATCATGTCAGTATTGAAAATGCCTTGGAGATCGCATACCATTACCTTCTTGTTGGTGAAGCGATACGTGAAGTGTGTGAATGCCTCTGGTAAGAAAATCAGAAACAAGGCAAACATTAAAATGAGATGTGAGTCATCTTACAATAGCAAAATGAATTATGGCCATTTCAATAGATGCTCACGCAAATAATCGGATGGGTCAATCCCCAGGTTATTGACAGCAATAACTTCTTCAACATCATCATCGCTTTCATCTGATTCCACATCCGACACGCTCTCATCATCATCGGAATCTTCGTCATCTTCCACAATTGCACCAAGGTTTCGGCGCTTCCCTCGTTCAAGTTCTTTCAGCTCAAAATCAACATCAATGGGAACGTGGGTACGGTTTCGACCATACACTTCACCGTTGTTATCGTTCCATTTCGTCCAACGAAAGCGGTCGGTGTCAAGCATCTTCTCAACAAGCACACCTCGTTCGCCAGTGGGCCAGCTAGGATCTTGAAGCAACAATACAGAACAGCTCACAAATTGTAGCTGAGGCGTGGTCTTAGGGCAATATTTTGGCGTGGTCCGCAGTTGTTTGTTGAACTCGAATGAAAGATAGCTTGCAAGATCTTGTGTTTCCGCAAAACCTTCATGAAAGGAGATCCTTTCTCTAATACGTTGGTCATGCTTGGTCTCTTTTGCAACCATGTCAAGAAAGACGAAGCCTTTGGTGCTTTTCTCATCGGTAAGCCTGCAACGAAACGCAACTCGCTCAGCACCCTTTCCAAAATAGTTGCGGTTGATTGCAATATACGGCGGAGGCATATTTTGTCTCTCAATAGCCTCTTTGGGGTTGGAATGGACCGCTGCAAGTGGCAACGCTGAACGAGGGACAAGACATTTCTCTTGAGGATCATACACGAAATGATCGAAAATCTTGAAGTATTCCCACTTGCACTTTGGAAATGAAATCTTTTCACAAGTCAAATCACTTCGTTCGGTGAATCCTCTTCTTCCTCCTTCCTGCAATGCTACTCTCGTTTCTGTGGTACTCGTAACCATACTTGATATAGCAGACGATATTGAATGCGCCGTTCTCTCGCAACGCTCGAAGGAACCTTTTGCTCCAGCTGCCGTTGCAGCATCTGCCATTTCTCTCAATGGCGTGAACTTGTCATTGACATCTCCGAGTCCAACCATGCTTACGGTAAGTAAATCTCCATAAGTAGACGCCATCTCTGTGATTTCAGCTTTCATCAATTTGTAGGATTCCTCGATAGAAACACCAAGATTCTTTTGATCCGTGGCCATTCCATCGGAAAAGAAAAAGAGGGATAATGCTAGCTTATCGTGATATCCTGAACTGAGTAGATCCTTTGCTTTTTTTAACGCCTGTAGATAATTGCTTCCTCCCAATATCGAATCCATCTCTGGAGAGAATTGCCGACTTTTGTAGGACTGCTTATTACGATGGCTCAAAATTTTGTTGTACACTGGCCAGCCAATTGGCTCTCTTGAAAACACTACGTTCGCTTCTTTATCGAATTTGATAAGCGAGACCATATCAGAGTTACAAGCAGTATTATTCAGTAGCTGTTCTGCAACGAACTCTAATGCCGTCATACTGAATGCAGCATTTTGACTGTCGCGGTACAAGTGAATATCATTCTTCTTCGATAGCATTGAACCACTGTTGTCAATAACAATGACAGTGTGTGAAGTAGAAAGCTCGGGTTTCTGCTCCAACAGATGTTTAGTCTTGGAACTCGCTGCCATTGTAGAAGCATCTACGTCTGCTTCGGGGAGAGGTGAAGGATAAGCGGTTACTTCTCTCCCCATGGTTGAATCCGTGATGAAAGTAATACCATCGTACTCAACCTGCCATCTACTCCCCCATGCTCTTTCTCGCCGCCCGTACTTGAGAGCCCGCTGAAGATCTCGCTTGTCTATGTCCCTTTGTTCTCGGCGAAGTTGTCCATGTGTAGAGGATAGAATTGAGATTAAACTGGTATTCTTCCCGGTGGTACGATTAATTGACGCCATTGTTGATCTCGTTTTGTTCAGAGAATAATGCTTGGTCGGGAGGGTTTCAGGGAGGAGTGGCTGAATGATGTTGCATCCAGAAGACTTTCAAGGGAAATGGATCTTTGCTTGGAATTCTTCAACAGTTCCGGCAGATGGACAGACGTTACCAAGTCATGAAGGTAAAAATAATATCAGGAATACCTCACTCAATGCCAATGTCATCTTCTCCCCATTTCTATTATGCGTCCTACTTCATATCCATGTGAGCGTGATCAAGGGCACGATGTACAGCAAGAGCATGTGAGTTCCGGTGTTTCTCCTCCACAATCGGCAGTAAGCTGAATCAAAAACAATTCGTTTGCCAGTTTGCATACATGATCATCAATGGTGCCCCGTAGTTTATTGTTGTGAAGTGTCAACTTCTTTATATTTTCCAGCTCTCCTAGCTCCTTCGGTACGTTGCTCACGATTTTATTATCATTCAGGTAAAGATACTCAAGTTTGTACAAACTTCGAAGTGGTATTACAATAAAAGCACTATTAGCGTGATCGAAGCAAGAATATAACATGTTTGATAAGTTGGAAATGTAGCTCACCTTCCAAGCTCTGATGGAATCGAGCTTGAGATATGATTGTGTGCCATATTCAGCGAACGGAGGTTCTTCATTCCATCAATACGGTTTGGGATTTCACCGCTCAATTCATTGTGTGAAACATCCAATTCACGCAGGCCAGCCAAGGACGCCCACTCTTGTGGCAATGGACCCTTCAGTTGATTATTTGCCACGTTGAGAGATTCTATCGCGAGTGAAAGAGATCGGACACTATCAATGTCAATGTTGCTTCTTCAAATGATTATTTTGCGAATCTCATCTACAGTGGCTTACCTAGCCCAATCAAGTTCGATATTTCACTCGGCAAAAATCCACGAAAGTTGTTATTGTTCAGGCGAAGCTCCTCAAGATGAATCAAGTTACCAATCTCCGTGGGAACCTCGCCACTAAAATGATTATCATTCATTCTCAGGACTGCCAAATACCGCACATCACTCAATTCCAATAGTAATGGCCCAACGAGATCATTATGACACACATTTAACTTTACCAACGTTTGCATCTTTGACAACTCATGCGGGAGTGGTCCAGTGAGTGCATTCCATGACAGGTCCAATGTATTCAATTCGTCAAGGTTTCCCAATTCGTAAGGAATAGTGCCCCTAAACGAATTTCCGGACAAATCGAGATGCTTGAGTCCACGCATGTCTCCAATGGAATGGGGAATGGAATGTCCCAACTGATTCTCTGCTAATTGCATCTCACGCAACGACGATAATTGGCCGATTTGGGAGGGCAGCGATCCCGCAAGATTGTTCGATGTGAAATTCAAGCGTTCAAGACTTGTCCACGTGGAGATTTTGGGACTGATCGTACCGGCAATACCATTGTCACTCAAATCCAACACTTTCAAGGAGGGTAGTGTGGGGTACAATTCCTCGGGAAATAAGCCCTGGATGTTATTCCTTCGTAATTCGACACTGGCAACCAGTCGTTTGTTGGTAGTGTCGTCGTCTTGGTTGCCATCTCCTTCCTTGTGGTCGTGACATCCAATGCCCTCCCAGGTGCAAATGTCCGAGGAAGAAAGCCAGTTGTTGTATCGAAGCCAAAGGTTGGGATCATTATCCCTCGTCACTTTTCTCTTTCGCTGATGACTTTCTTCATCGACATCCTGCTTGGACTTGTTATCGGTGTTGTCTTCGTTTGTGTCGTTCTCGTCTTCATCACTTATTTTGCCATCGACGCCAATTTTCCCCTGCGTCATGTGCCACTGATACTCGCTTCGAGTAGTGCTAAACCACAATACTGCCAGTCCATACCGTTGCAATAAGTATACACTCTCCGCATCCGTAATTATTTGTTGCAGGCCATCATTCTCACTTGTCAACCATACGACTGCAGCATATTGCGGAGAACTTGTGTCCGATAAACTTTGGGATGTGGAAATTTGATGCTGTAGTATTATCTTGCGAATGGATCTTAATCGTTCCTGTTCTTTGGGTGATAACTTTACCACTCCTGATCCTGACACGACTCCCTTGACATTATTTCCGGCATGATCCGATGGTGGCGTTGCAGTGTGCGCGTGTTTGTTGTTGTCAATCACACTGCTATTCGAGACCGATCTCTCCTTTCCATGGCCCAAGTCGACGAAACTAACTACTACTGCGATAATGATTAAAATCGTTACAGTGACCACAGACGCACACACTGCCATCCATGATACTATGGGACGCCTCCAAGTGCGTTTGGTTGGGATATTATTTGACATGTTCCCTTCCCTATCCAGATAATGGATGCGTCGATGATGATGATTATTACGATCGATAGGTTGTAGCATCATGGAGGAATCATCGTCGTTTTCGCCATTATCATCATCATCATCTTGGAAGCAATGATCGACCAAGTTGTTATTATTGTTTCCATCGAGAACTTTTTCGTACTCGCTAGCTTCATTATCACCAACTGGAAAGGAGCGCTCAGTATTGTGCAAATTGATTCTTTCGTTGCTGATTTTTACGTCATATCCTTCGCTACTCCCAGCACTATTATTATTGATTTTGCTGCCATCAGCGCCATGCCGTTTCATAAAGTTTGAAGCATAATCCGCACTCGTCATGATGCGCGTGTTCGCTGCTGCGCTTGATGATCCTTTGACCGGACCATGGTCGTAGTTGAGGGAAGACGATGAGATGGAGGCGTCGCCGCCCGCGGCCTCCTCCATCCGTCTCAAAGCCAGCTCGCGTCGCTGTCGTCGTTGGCGTTGCCTTTCGGAATTTTCAAAGGATTGGGTAAACATGATGTCTACTTGTATTTTAGTCAATGTCTTGCTCTCTTTATTTATCGCACTGTCTCTCTGAGAGAGAGGTACTCGTGATCCACCCGCCGTTTGGTTGACAGAACCTCTCTTTCTTGCTAACCCTTTGTTTCCCGCCATATCTTTCTGTCTCTAAACCTCTCTCTCAACCACAACAACCACAAGGACTCTCTCTAGATATCTAAGAAGTGTGCTCATCATGAAACACTCATCTTCTCTTCTATCATCAAATCATGATTGTTCCACTACTACTCGTATTTTGTTTTGGATACAGCTATAACAATAATGGCGGTAATGGCGGCGGTGGTGGTGCAATGTCATTTGTCATCGTTCCACAGCCAGTGACTAGGAGCAAGGCAGTCACAGTACTACAACAACAACAAAAATTGTCGAGCAGCAGCGGGGATGCTATGCCGCCAGAGGTATACCCCCTCTCTCGTAAAAAAGCGTTGCTCATTGAGGAGGCGAAGCGATTGAACGCCTCTCTCTCCTCATCAACATCTTCGTCCACCACCAACTACAACAACTACTACTACTCGCCCGTAGGATGGAGCAACCGTCTTGGCTCCGTTCTTACGCCAGCTTCCATTCCGGGAGTGTACACCGCCGACAGACCATTCTATTGGAACAAAATTGATGTAGGATGTCGTATGACGGTGGTGCAGTTGACTTCCTCGTCGTATTCCCAAACAACCTCCGAATCATCATCATCATCATCGTTGCCACGACTGCTTGTGCACTCGCCCGTCCATCTCGACCCACCGCTCATCGAGGCATTGTCGAAATTGGGCACCGTATCCCATATTATTAGCCCCAATTATGAACACGTCAAATATGCGCAGGAATGGGCGGAATACTATCCCAATGCCAAGGTATGGGGCTGTCCAGGATTAATGGAGCGTATGCCACAGGTTCGTTGGACGGGGGAGTTCATGCAGGGGACGCGACCTCCTGGATTTTATCGTCGCGACGATACTGCAACTACTACTACTTCAACTATTACTACTACTACTGCTGCCGAGTCTACCTTGGTCGACAAAGGATATATTGATGGAATGTGGAATTGGGACGAAGTCCAACCAATGCATATTGATACCGAAGTGAATCCATTTACCGGACGACCATTCTTCAATGAAGTTGTGTTTTATCATACTCTGTCCAAAACGTTGATGGTTACCGATTTATATTGGAATTATCCTCGAGGAGATGGTGTGACCAATGGTGATTTTTTCGTAAAGGATGAGATGGAAAAGAGTAGTGACGCTGCTACTGCTGCTCCTTCTTCTTCCTCGCCGGCGGAAAAGGATGGCGACTTTGGCGTTTGGGAGCTAGCACCCAATGTGGGCAATATTCCCTTGGGGTCCAAGGTGTGGGGTAAGATTGGGATGGATAGGCTGTTTTATCCTTTTTACATGAATGTCATGATCACGAAGGAGAAACGTCAAGCGTTTGAGGAGATTGCACGATACATTACTTGCGGTGGTGGTGGTGGTGATGTCAGCGGTGATGGTAGACGTATAGGTTGGGAGGTTGAAACCATTATTCCCGCCCATGGCGATATTGTCAGGGGTAAAACGCTTTGTCGACGGGTGCTGGAGAGACACTTTCGGATACAGTGCCGCTCGTCTTAAAGTAATAATATATATCCACAGGGTGAGATAGGCGCTGCTATCAATTGATTTCTATTTGGGCTCTTTTGTACAATTATTCTAATTCGACAGTGATCTACATTGTGTTCTAATCAGTTACGGAATCCCGTATTCTTAGCGGCGGAACCAAGTGTTGTTCAGCACGTAAATTCACCATGAACGGTTTGAGAATCATCTACTACACTGAAATAACTCCGAGTGGATCCGCGTCGTTCTGCAGATGATGATGCAAGTCTGCTGCGACTCTCGAGAGAAGCTGTATTGGATAAATTTTGAGGTAGATCTTGGACTGAGCTACATTCGCGTCGAGATATTGGTTTCTTGACCGCGCCCAAACCTTGCATCGACGTGGGAAAGCCTTCAGTAGGACCACCCTTCATTCTTGCCGATAAAGCCCGTAACACTAAGTCAGGCTCATTTTCATGCCGCTTCCGTGACTTGTTGCTCGGAGTTGATGTGTGTCCTGATATCTTGCTAGATGCAGTCGATGGTGTTTTTCTGTGGCTCCCGGAATCTTGGCTGTTCCTCAAAATGCCAGGAACACCGCTGCTGTTATTGGCATTGCCACGTTGGATATTGAGCTTACTATCTTCTAGGTCGGAATAGGTCCTCAACTTTTGGGCTTGCTCTAAGGTGCTGATAAGAGAAACCTCCTCGGTCATCGGGCTGCCAACGCTCCCATCGAACATATTGCTAGTCTGCAACGACGCAGATTGACCCTCTGACTGGCGCTCTGTGGACGGCGAGAGTGATCGCTCCTTCCTTGACGATCTTTTTGGTTTGTAGGTGTTGCTGACACCAGTGGCCACTTCGCTGGCTCCAGTTGCCTTCTTTTCATCGTTGGCAGAAACGGCGGCAGCATGAAGGGCAGCAGCAATTGCGAATGATAACTTCCTGTCACCTGTTCCTGTGGGTACAGAATATCGGAAATCAACAGGAGTTGTTATCTCAGTTATGATAGTTTGTTCGTCATTCAACAATACATCGATAGGAATTGAACCCAGATCGTGAGTAGGTGACTTGTTCGTCGGATCTGACGGGATGGACGCGAATAATCCTCCCGAAGACGAGCTATGTTTAGTGGCTCTTCCAGTAGAAGAGCTATTTTTCTCGGCTGTTTTCCGTTTGTATTGTTGCATCTTCTTCTCTAAATGTTTACTTGAAGCTGCCCCGCTCGACTCATTCATCGAACGAGGTGGTGGTGGTGGCGGCGTCCGCCTTTTCTGCGACGATCCACTATTCGAAGTCGGTGCACTACAACTAGCAGAGTAGTTTACCCCATTTTGTTTGCCATGATTGTCTGAAGATAAAGAGCTACTGTGCTTAGAGTCACCGTCCTTGCTGGTCTCATGCAAAGGTGACATGTTCGATACGAATGATGATCGTCGCTGTGGCGGCGTTGTTGCACTTGATTTTAGGGCATCTGGCTTGGGCACTGGTGTCATTCGCAACTGAAATTCTTGGGTTGTAGGAGGAGTGGTAAACGCATCAGCAGTCATTGGCGGAGGTGGGATACGAACACAAAAATCTTGCTTCCGATCAACGACGACACTCTTCTTGACTGGCTCTGGACAAAGTGGGGGTTCCCGACGAGGAGATTTTGCCGCACGCGTTGTTGCCTCTTCTCGTGATGAAGGCGGTTCTTTAGCACGTTCCTGACTCTTCCTCCTTGATATATGTGCATTTCCATTACATCGAACTCCTTGAGGATCTTCACGGCGGGAGGTTGAGTGTGACGACCTTTGTTCTGACTTGTTCCCTCGAGTCGGATGAGTGTTATGCACCTTTGCAATATAGGTCCGAGAGTGGTATGCCTTGACTTCGGATAACACTGCATCAGCTTTCTCGAGAACTTTGACGTCTTCCGCTTGCTTTTGTCGATATTGGGCTTGGCTGCGACTGTTGTAAACCGTATGATTATTCAAGCCTTCCTCTGGATCGGGACCGCGAAGGTCCCAGTAGCCTCCTCCAACCGCCTGCACCTCCTTGGGAATATCCGTAAGCTCATTACCGAACATATCACAACTATTGCCGTGATCTTCGTCACTGCTGCCTTCGTCATCAGTGGTCGTAGTAGATTTCGTTTCCCTGACTGGTTGCTCACATTTCTGTGATGCTGATGGTACTGTCCGCTGGAGTTCTGGCAACTTCAAACATGATTCAATGGAATTCTTCCAAAGCAGCAGGCTCATTAGCCACGACATCCAAGATGTGATGAAAGCATTACCAGTCACATATCCTGGCCCCGACGGTGCAGTGACTTTAGCCAAAATTGCACACTGTGTTAGAAGTAGTATGGAAGCGCCGATGATCATCAGAAGTTTCCGCAAATTTAACGCAAACATGTTTTGGATGATCCTTTTGATGGGTTGCCAGTGACATATTCCACACATCACCAATACTACGATGCACACAACACTAACAGATCCAGCAGCCAATGCGGAAGAGCAGTATGGTGTAATGTCGATATAATCGCCTTGACATGCGGGTCCAGATTGAATGATGAGTAATGATGTAGCCGTGCACGTTGTTGAGAATAGACACATGAACCATGAAGACTTCACAGATAATTGGTTATGAGTGGCAACATTATCATCAGTAGCATCCACAAGATAGACTCTATCTTTGTAAAAGACGTCCGCCGCTAGGTAGGCACTCGCATACAAACTAAACCAAGTGATGTAGAAAACATTGGGGTTCCAGACCTCATTGCCCGCCACTGCAATCAAGTTTGTTGTAAACTGAGGATACAATACCAATCCAGATATAATGCATTCCAAAAGCAATACGATAGATACAGCTAACTTCTCGTATGTGACCTTCGTCAGTAATTTCATTCCGTGTGCTCTCGTCGGATTCCTTGCGAGAATATCTCGCATTCGTCTAGAAAAATACCCCGCGCCCAACACCGATGTGACGATGAAGGATAGCGAGCAGAATGTTATGACAGCGGTCTTGACCCTAGAACTCGATGATGACGATATAGTACCGGATATCGAAATAACCGACGCAATCGTGAGCCCGAGATAACATTCGCATCGACGACGTATCCGACCACTGTTGTAGTGGCCATGGTCGAAGCTGATGCTTCCGGTTCTGGCTCCGCTTCCGGTGCTTGATGGCTCCTTTAACGGCATACTATAACTACGGTTGACTCTGCGGTGATCGCGGTGCGATTCATCAAAAGATGATGACGTACTATATTCGCCTTGTCGTCCCAGTCCCAGAGTCATGCTTGAGCAATAATTGTTGTTGTGGTCTGGATATGGTAGGACGGTTCCTTCGACAGAGATTGGTGTATGTTGCACTCGCTGGCGTTGACCATATTCCACAATCATCTGTTTTGCTTCTCTTGTTTCAACACATGATGGTATCGAAATTCCAAATGTTTCATCATGGTGGTAGTTAAGAATCGTGAGTAATGAAAAATGCATGCATGAAATAATTGTTGGTGATGGAAATCGGTGGTGGGGTGAGGGGCGATCGGGACCGACGGGACACTCTTTGTTTCTCAACCAGCCCTACCGCCTCCGACCGTTTCACGGACAAGTAGTATCCTTCTTGGGCTGTTTTATTCGATATTTTCCCGCTCCTAGGGCTGTGCACACTCATTCCCGTTCAAAGGTATCTACCGAAAAATCCGGTACCGAATAAAATATTATGTGTATTGTGTATTCAACTCTTTGGATTCATGATTCATCATACCGCAAGTAAAAAATACTTGCTAAGTAATGTTCATGTCGCACGAGGGTCTTCGAATTCTTCGAAGTTCCTGTAGCAATTTAAGACTGTTTTTTTTCCCTGCGGTTGGGTTTTTGGCGGGAGCAAAAATCTCAACTGGACAGACGCCATATTGTTGGAGCGCTGTTTTGAGCAAACATCGAAAACAAAATTTTACTAGGGGATTTCGTCATTAACATCACACGATCACCATGAAAAGAGTAGATAGTAACATAAAACAAGGACAATTAAATTAATACGATCGATGTAGGAAAAAGCCTCGTCGACTAAAAAAACC